>JARHVA010005060.1:1255000-1285000 GCA_037957365.1 Torreya grandis
CAATATTGATCATACTTTGGAATGAGATTATATTAAATCCTCTAAGGTATTATAGTTCCATGGAAATATATCATCATACCTTTTGCTTAGCTCAATGATTTCTTTGACATAATATGGGGAACATAACTTACCATATTTCAATAACTTGTCATTAGAGATGGCCATCAATTTGAATATTTCCTCCTTAATTTTCATGTTTTTAATGTTTAATTTTAGTTGGTCATCAAAATTAAAGATTCTTTATAGCATGACTAGAACCGTAGGTAGCTAGTTTCCCTTTAGTTGAATGATTTAATATTTGTATTAATCTTGGAATCAAGGTCAATTATTAGTGTATATATCAAATTTATCTTATAAGAAGTTGATAATTTATTCATTTCTCTTGAAAATTTACCAATTTCCTATATTATCTTGCACTACTAATCTAACTATGAGGCTAACAATTTATTAATACTCACTCCTTATACTGCATGGAAGTTCATATTGCACACCCATAGTTGTAATCCTATCAACATCATCATTTTGCATCATTACTATGGAATGTATATTTAAAGCATATAACCCTTCAATCATGTCATATTCCCTATGTTTGTAGGCTCTTAGCATACAATTTTTTGACATGTTCTATGATTTGACTTGGTTTACCACTAGTTCTCTATCTATGAAAGTTTGAAACATTTTGATTCCTTTATTATGTGTCAATTGGATATCTTATATCAGCACCTCATATTCAATAATGTTTTTTATTTATCCAAACTACAACCTAAATACATGGAAATATTTCTCCTTTTGAGGGGAGACTATTTTTTTTATCAATCTTAGAGATTGTATGGGTTCCTATCCCTTATAACTTATGATTTAAAATAAACAAAATAGCTTAGCTTAATGGAATTATCATCAAATAATATATTAAACCAAATAAAAAAAATACCAATAGATTGACATTATTACAAATACTTCACCATTAACCACAAAATAATTCAAACTATTAACCCATAATAGTATTCTACTGCCATCTTAGTTTTGTAATGATAAATCATAGACCAAAAAAGAAAGCTAGGAACATGACTACCATTATTCCTACTTCTTACCATCTTACATAATTTAACATCACCCAAAAATTTGTAACCAAATTCAACATACTACTTCCTTCCAATGATTCACCTCTAAAATAGTAAGGAAAAAACATCCTCAAATTCACTAAACATATAAATTAAACCAAAATTGTCCAAGGCCAAAACCTTCAAGTAAAAACCAAAAAAAATCACCATCTAAAACTGGTGATCTACATCAATGAAACACATATTAAGACAAGATTGACCTCAATAGGAAAATCTTTGTCTAGAATGAATTTGACTTCACCAAACTAGACTGAAAGATCATGTTCCCTACAATAGCCATCAAGGGAAACCTTAGTTACCTTGATCAGGCCCACTAAAGTAATAATGCCCTAAAGTTCAAGGTAAATAAATAAAACTAATTTCCATTTAACTCTTCATATTGATTTGGCCACAAGGAGTGACATCCTAAAAAATCTAAAAAAATGATTAGGGGCCCACCTACCTCGGTCACACTAGTAACCAACCAAACTGCCAACATCCTTAAACCCATAATGGATTTCACTCCTTCCAAAATAAAAATAGATCACTACAAAAAGGAGAGAATTTCTTTTTATTCTAATGGCATCAACCACTAACATCTTTGAACCCCTCAAACCATTTAAAACCTTGTATTTCTCATCCAAGCTTTCTAATAAGGAAGAAACCAAAGCACCAATATCAACAACCCACAGAACTAAAGTAGTGATAGGTTTTGAAATATTTTCTACCTGATCTAAAACATCACCTAATTATATCTTGGTCTTGACCCCCTCTCAACCATAGGATCCTCCAAAAAGGAATTAAGAGAAGATGAATAGAAAGGTAGATCAGAGTTTGGAGAGAAGGAATGATTTTTAACTTCTGAGTGTGGCACCTAAGTAGAGAATGGTGACTCTAGCCCTAAATCCCCCACCACCCACACCCTATTATAAGGATCCATGTCTAACTATAGATATATATACATTAATTTGGAGTTCAACAAACGTATTTGGGTACTTTCCCTGTTCCACTTTTTAACTTGTTAAAACCCTAATCTCTTCTAGCAAAAATTCCATGGCTTCCCTTAGCTACTCCTCAATATCCTTCTCCTATGTTAGCTCATTATCATACTCACCCTCAAAAACCTCTTCCTTATCAAATTTTCATTCCCATTCATCAAAATTTGACCTACCTACACTAGTTGCACTTCGCTCCTCCATCACTGTGAACCATTACCAAAATCTTTTTTTTTTTGTTTTTTTTAGGGGAGAATATTAGAACACTAGTTCCTCTACCATTTTGTATTCAAGATCCATAGAAATATAACTACCATATGACTTTGAGGTTTTTTTGAACCTTTAAAATAATAGGCAATAAGGTGTCCTCCTTGAGAATGAAGTATGTGGCTAGCCCTATTTCCTCTACATTATCATATAGGTCACATTAATAATGCTCACACACCCATTCATCAAGTAAGTTATATGGGACCTATTTAAGGTGTGTGGAAGTCTAATGAATAACTATATTATCCTCTTGGCTTAAAAAAGTGTAGTTTGCATCAAATAAGATAGGAGTGTATGGTTCTATGTGATTCTTTGAAATATCTCAGCCTTAATGGTCACCTTGGTGTTATATCTAGTTCTGAGTAGCATGTGTGACCAATCCAAGTGTAAATATCCACCGATATTAAAAGTTAAATATTGAGAGAGGCATAAATCAAATTATGTGGGTAAGTTAATGATTGAGATGTCTTATGTGATGGAAAGGCTTAGACATGCATGGGGAGTGAGCTTCAAATCCTTGATAATTGACATAGTCTTAACCATTGTTCCATTGAATTGAATGAACCATTTTGAGATGGGAGCATATGTTATAACTAAGATGTATAAAATTTTCTTAAGCATTATTGAGTTACTTAGGACCAAATATATCATATAATTATGTGTTAAATGCTTACCAATGATTAGAGAGATGTAGAATAGGGTCATCTTTCTATTTTTATGTACTTCTTCCTTAGGTTGAGATAGGATTTTGTGCATAGTAGGCATAGTATATGACGACTCATGAGGTTGGAAAATTATTATGGTGTCCTACAACAAATTCTTTTTGGAAGGAGTAGCAAGAGCATTTTACATGAACACATTCAGTCCAGTCTTCATCTACTTAACTATGTTAAAGGGGATTTGAGTCCTTTTTGATTTTTACCTTTTAAATTTTAGCCTCTTCTCACACTTGCACACTAGTTTAGGGCTATATCTCTCTTTTCATAACTTTTTCTATGCATATTTAAGGTTATTTAAGTATTTTTAACTTGGGTAATAATGCGTTAGGCCTAGGGCACTGAAGTTGAAGGAATTGAAGAAGAATGTTACTCTACCATTACTCTCTTTCTAAATATTATTTTAAGAGTGACAAAGTTACTTATTGTATTTGGAACATAATTTATACTCACATAATTAAATTCACCCTCCTACTAATTTAAGAGGGTAGATATGCCCTACTCTTACATTTTCACCTATAGTTCAGCCCTTGATTGATATGAAGTAGATGGAGGCTCTTAAGGTGGTGATACATTTCCCATTCTATGTGCCTCATTCATCATTCCATTTACACGTGATTTGATCATGTGGCCAATGGCATGGATAGAACCATTCATAATCATTCACCATGATATTTTGCATAGGCATGAGAGATCTATAGATATCACTAGAGTTACAATTTGGTACAAATGGTAGTATTTTGTATGTAAGATAGTTTTGGGCCTTTGTAACATGTTGTTAGGGAGGCCTATTCAATTTATATTAGTAGATGAAGGGTTTATAATTCCTAGGATTCTATGATTTCTACCTTTTGAGCACTTCTATATAATTTTAAAAGTTATTAAATAGGGACTTGACTTCATGCAGCTCACTCAAAGGCATAAAGGATGATGGAATTGGTGGGCTGATAGTAAAATGAATATGGGATAAAGTTGGCATGGGTGTAAGGTAGGTAAACATATACATGTGGGATCAAGATATAAGGACATAAGGGGTCTAGGAATAACATTACCTACTTGAATCAAGTATTTTTCTACATGAAAAATAACCTCATATGTATTTGGTACTGTGTCACCCATATACTAGACCATTACATCCACATCATTATTCAACGCTTTAAAAAAATATAAAAATGTAGTGTAAGCATTTGGCCTTACCAATGGTGGAAATTAGTACCAATTATTCTATAGTTTGAATTTAATGTAAACCATCTACTCATGTGGAGCATATTTTATGGTTGTGAGTTGTTCCATTATCGATAGGTGGTCACTATTTTATTCAAACTGTCTACATAGTGCCATACCCAACTCATCCCAATTTTGAATAAAATTTAGAATCAAACTTTGCTACCATTGAAGACACCTCTATATCAAAGAAGAGGCAATGAGTCACACTATAACATTATCTTTTGTCATCTTGTGGATGGAGCAAATATTTATAATATATTGTATATGCTCTACTAGGGTTGTGATTTTTTCTCTAGTAAAATAGGGATGATCTTAAGAGTATCTATGGGAATATCATTATTATGGGGAAGGATCAATGAGTTACCTCTATTAAAGGCAATAAAGGGTTAGTTTCTTTGAGTAGCCATGAGTGTGATGGGGTATAGTCTTCCTTTATGTGTAGGGAATCTACCAAATGGGGGTGTAGACTAAGTTTTAGGAAAATGTTGTCTTGCATCACTAGCCCTTTTTATAAGAGAGAATAATAATCTAACTCTTCTTCTTCTATAAACTATAGGTAGATCAATGAAATGATAATTAACACAACTTGAAGATGATCTCATATGTCTTGACATATATATGAAAATCTAATCTTCACAAACAAGGAATACTTAGATTCATTAGGTGTTCTACAAATTATCTTCAACACTTGAATCACTAGGAGTAGTACCAATATCTCTACCAAGTTTTAAACAAGGTCCCATAAGGAATGCCAAAAATTGTTATTAATCAAATTATATACCCATTAAATTATAAGAATTGGTTTAATGAGATAGTGGGATTATCCCCCAGGGTGTGGGACACTTGCACTCCTTGGGATGAACCTATAGAGAAGGTTATCTTCTATCTAATTTAAATGCATAAAAATTAAAATCAATATGGAGGACTAAGAGATATGAAAGGAAATCTACAGGTAGTCTTAAGTCAAAAATCTATTAAGGGGAAAAGAGAGAGAATGGGTATTTGAAAAATAAATAATAGTGATGCACCAAGACTAGAAAGAGTACCTATGCATGCCTTAAAGAGCACACTTAAAATCTCAGAGGATGAGACAATATCACACACACTCTAAAATGAACACTTCAATTGAATAAGTAATTTTAATGGAGGTGCAAGACATAATATAAAACTAAGAGGATGTAAAATGGTCCAAAAATAATGCCTATATAGACCTATTTTCACACATAATATGACCTCCAAGAGAGAGCCAAGTTCTACATAGGTATTGGAGAATAGATGAAAATGGGAGGGACAAAAATCATCTAAAAAAAATAAAAAAACCACAAGATGAATATATAATGAAATATGAAATGAAAGAGGTGAACTTAGTTCTAATTAAAATGCAATGATGAAGTAGTAAAGGGACTCATGGAGGGAAAATTTTAGGAGCATTAATGTGCTAAAAACAATTGACCATTTTATAATTTAAGACCTAGGATTTTATAGACAATGGTAACCCCATGGGTCATTAACTAATCTTACCCAACAGTAGATGGTTAAAATGATTCAAGATCATTGGAAGATGTTTGCTGAGTAAGTAGCTCAGAATATTTGGCATCTTGAAGGTGGGTCCAAGATTTCTAGATTCGATGACATCCTAATTAAATTTTGGTAGGTTAAGGTATTTAGGATTGTGTTGGGATCACTAGTTGCTCACGACCTATAAAATTAGAGCCATACCTCTTTACATATAAATTTATCTTTTATGATCTACTTGATCCCAATGCACATGCCCTAATTTAGGTTGACATCTTTACATATTTTTGCATTGAATTTTACCTCCTACTTGATCATTTATTTATAAGTACTAGATATATAACTTGATCTTTGTAAATTAGACTCAGAACATATTCAAATCATGGATTTTGATGGTTTAGATGGCTAGATAATACATAAAAATTTAGTATTTTGCACTGATGATGTGGCACTATTTCATTCATTATCTCCTTTAGTACTTGGCTATGACACACCATTAATTCATTGAGATTTAGATGTATTATGTGCCCCCCATGTGTCATCTTTCTAATTACTTCAAGATCTCTTGATTGGGATTTCCTAGTTGGTGCTCTCTTACCATTGTGTACTTAGGTCTTACTATTTCCATGTGGATCCTTCTCTCTATCCCATTAATAGTCGAAGGCTTGAAGTGCAATGTTGAATACCCTTTCTATGAAAAAGAATGATTTCACTAGGAGGAATCATTTCACTCACATACTAGCATGGGAATCTATCATATTATTTAGGTTGTACAAAAACATTTGGGGGAGTGGGTTAGTGATATTGTGACACAAGGCATCATTCCACTAAACCACTAGATTGAGAAGGTTTTGAAATTTATGGATTGTTTTAGGGCCCCTGGTCATTGAGATTGTGGCAAATGGAAGCATCCTAATTACCCACCTTCTCATGGATTTGTTGATGTCATTACCACACTAGATAAATGATTAAAAATAATCTAAGTCTTAAAATACTTTTTAGTAGGCCCAAGACTATTAGGAGAGTGATGCACGGCACTAGACAATCTTTGAATATAAATGGCTAAGTATTTTGTTGTTCATCTCATGTTGGTCTTGAGAAATTTTTTGTTCATTGGGAAGAATGAAAAGGAGGTTGGGAAGACAACACATTTCTCAACAACCTCCTTAAAAATAATTAGTTTTGAAACTTACCTAGGCCCACCCTCAGAATCATTTTATTTCCCCTGAATTAACTGAACCTTGAGAACCTATGGGTGATTAAAATGCTTGAAGGGGAATTTAACACTAATTTACCATGCTAACCCAAAATGGTCAATAGGAACCAATACATGAATAAATTAAAAAATGGATTTTTGTATAAATTTAAACTTGTAGGACCTGAACACATGAGTTTCTAGAGCATTGTGGAAGATAAAAACATTTTTATTTATAGTAGACTCAACAGATAAATAATAATTCTCTAAAATAAATATAGAGGAAAAAATATTGTGATACATAGATGACTTGGGTTAAATTGGGATAATTGTCTAAGAATCAAGTAAAAAACCATAAGAAAAACTTACATGTAAAGGAGCTAGAATATTACATAGCAGGAAGAAGATGAGGAAGAAAAAAATAAAAATATAAAAATGGATGTTGCAGTAGGATAACAAATTTTTGACATTGTGGAAGACAAAAAAAAATATTTTTACCAACCACTTAAGATTAGGGAATAAAATATTACCACAAAAGGAAATCTAAAAATAATAAAAGTAGGAAATTATTGTGTGGAAAAGGAAGTAGAGAAAATTTTAGAACTATTAAAGGATTTTTAAGATTTATCCCAATAAAATTTACTAAAATAAAGGGAATTAAGGAAGATGTAGCTACCATAAATATAGACCAAAAACCACATTTTGCATATAATGGGGATCCTTCATATACATAGTGATGCCATTTGGATTGAAGAATGCACTAGATGTATTTAGTTGCACAATGGTAAATGCATTTCAATATTTCATACATTAGTTTTTGGAGGTATATTTTGATGATTGTACATTTTATGGGTTAATAAAGTACCATGTATCATTTGAACATTTTTCTAAACCTTAATAAATGCATCTTTTCTACTTCTAGTTTGGAACCTTAGTTGGAAATATAATCTATAAGGAAGGATTGATATATATCCACTTACGACTACCATAACCATAAACCTATCACCACCAAAAATACAAAAAGAGGTTATAACAATATTGGGGTATATTGGATATCATTGTAGGTTCATAGGAAATTATGTAGCCATAAGTGCACCTATTGAAGAATTATTGAAGAAGTAACATAATCAACCATTAGATTGGTCTAGACAGTGCTAAGAATCATTTGATACACTAAATAAAAAGATTGAAGATGCCCCCATAGTATTATAATATTGTAAGAGTCCTTTCCATGTGCATTTGGATGACTCAATATTTGCATTAGGAGCTGTACTAACACAACTATGGGGAAATATAAGCCACCCAATGTCGTTCACTAGCAAGAAATTATCAAGGGCATAAATAATTATTCCACCATAGAGATGGAATCATTAGATATGGTCTACATAGTGCATAAGTTTTGACATTATTTACTAGTGACCATGTTCACATTATTTATAAACCATGAGCCATTCAAATATTTGATAAATAGGCCTATATTATGAAAAAGAATTTGTTGATAGCTCATGTTGTTCAAAGGGTTTGATATTAAAATTATAGTGAAACCATATAAATCTAATAATGGACCTGAATATCTATTTAGAATAACCATAGGGCAAGGTATAAGACCAATTTAGGATGAGTTTCCTAGAGCTCACCTCTTTTGCATAGAAGTAGTACCCAAAGACATGGAAGAGATATTATATAATTTTTATCTAGAAAATAAGTTTTAGAGGAATATACCACATTAGAGAAGAAAATGTTAATGATTCAAGCATTTACCTTAATTTTGATCAAATGGGAATTATATGAAAAGGTAAGAGATGGCGTACTACATACGGTAAAATTACCATATGAGTAATAGACTATCCTAAGAGAAGCACAAGATGGAGTTGTAAGAGGACACAACTTTGGGGAAGTAACATAGAAGAAAATACTACTAACAGGCCTTTTATGGCCATCATTTTTCAAATATGCACATAGATATGCATGAAGTTATGATAACTATCAAATATTGGGTAATACAAATGGTAGAGATGAGATTCCCCTTCACCTAGTTATAGTGGTAGCCCCATTTGAAAAATGGGTAGTCAACTTTATAGGCCTAATTAAACTTGTAGTAAGGAAAAATTATGCTAGATTCATTATCAATAGACAAAAATATCTTACAAGATAGTTATAAGCTATTCCAACAAAATATTTCACTACAAAGACTACTACAAAATTTTTGTATGAAAATATTATAACAAGGTTTGGATGCCCTTTGAGCATAATGAGTGATCAAGGAAAACACTTAATAAATACACATTTATAGAATTGTTGAAACATTTCCTAATACAACATCACGGGAGCACTCCCTATATTTTGAAAATAAAAGGGATTATGGAAGCATTCAAGAAATTATTAAAGAAATTAATTACAAAATTCTGTAATATAGAGATAAGGGATTGGGATATAAATATACTAATAGTTTTATGGGCATACCACACCATGTACAGATGATTGATTTTACCTTTTAATTAGTCTACAAAGAAGAAACATTAATTCTAATAGAGTATATACTACCAAGTTTGATACTTGTGGTAACATTTCAAATGAATGAGAAATATTGCATTCAAGATATATTATTAGAATTAGAAAAACTAGATGAGAAATAGGTTTCTATCAGTGTATAACCAATGCAAGAAAAGAGGTGTCAATAAACATGGCATGATAGACATATAAAGATAAAACAATTTTAGATTAGAGATAATATTTTCATATATGAAAACAAATAAAATAGTCAGGCACGTTGAAGATAAGATGGCTTGGGCCCTACATAGTTGAGAATATATTGAGTTTAGGAGAAATAAAGCTACAAATTCTAGCATGCAATCTTATACAATGGTTTTTAAACAGAACTTGATTGAATCCCTACATCATAGAATATTGTGTGTAGGGAGATAAAACCAATGATTCCATAATGTATGAGGTGACACTATCCTTTTAGATGGGTGAAGTTCTAGTATATAACACCATGGTATCTTATGCCAAATACTTAAGTGTATATTTTTAGATCATGTCACCTACACACAATGATTGTCACTATCCTCCTATATGAGGTAATGAAATAAGGTTACCATTGTACCTTGAAAATAATATCTCAAAAAATGGTTGTTTAATGCTACCAAAAATTTATAGTGGGATAGTTAGATCATGTAAGACATAGGAAGATAGTGGAAAAAAATCAAAACACATTCCAAAAAAGATAGATAATGAAAATGTATATATCATTAGATAGGATATTTATCATCTGTAGAATAGAATATGGAACTGTGGTAATAAATTTCACATAGTGGTAAAATATTGAATAAATATATAAAGGAAACTAGTTATACTTTATTATATAAATTGATGAAATAAGGATTGTAAAAATATGACCCTAAAGTTGAGAAGAGTAATCAACGATAAGATAACATAATAAATGAACATCAAAAAGATTAATAAAAATCACTACAAACCCAAAATTTTAACCACAACTAAAGATATATCATTGGTCGAAAGTAAGAAAGATATGGGAAAATAAGAAAAGGAAATTATAGTAGTAGTATGAAATACACCAAAATGATAAAATAAAATCATCATATAGGATCGACATAGTTATAATTTATCTCTAAAAATATAAATTATGAACTCCAGATGAGTTGTGATAAGAGAATCAACCATATGAAGAGATGGAAAATGACAAAATAAAAATAATAAGTGGTAGTACAAAATAAGACATAGAATTAAGACAAGGATAGTTAAAGAATAGATAAACCCAAATTTATCTTTGAAAATACATATGTCATAAGATGCAAGAAGAGACATATGTGGAATAAACATAAAACCAATAGTAATAGAATTGGGTATAAGGAGGCTAATAGTGGTCAAATTTATCCTTCATAGAATGACAATTTTAGTGGGTTAGTGCATTAAAAAATACAAATATTTAAGTGAATAAATGGTGGGAATTCCAAAAAAAATACAAATAACAAAATTAAAAAAATGTTAGAAAAAATTAAATGCATGATAAGACATGTTATTACCCACCAAAGCATGAAAAATCAGGGAAGGGACTATACTAATAAATATGATTTAATGCCATAAAATGGCTTGGCATGATTGATAAATATATCGAGGAGGCTGTAAATTAAGGGTTTGGATAAATAGATAAATTATCAAATAAATTGAGTGACAAGACTCTGTAAAAATTTTGAGCCATAGATTTCGAACCTGTTAAACAACTATTACTCCTAGTGAAACAATGGACATTCCTCAAGAGGTCACAACTAAGCAAATTAAATAGACTAAGTTTAGGAAGTTTTCAATCAAGTCCAAATAACTAGACTTTTTGGGTGCCTTTTCAAAGGTTCCTACTCTTTTTACACTTGTAGAAGATATATATAGGCATATCAAGACACATTTAGTATAAATAAACCAGACAAATGTAATGACCCATTTCCAATAAAATACAAATGGTGGCAATTTAGATCATTTCCTCCATTTTTAGTGAGATAATGTGAGTAATTAGTAAATATTTAGTTTAATATTATTTTTTTCCACCATAATTCATGTTCTTAAAATTTGGGGCATTAAATATTAGAATATTGATTTTATTCTCCTAGTGGGGTATAGAATTTACTCTTTCATGATTTGAAGCACAATTTGAGGAGATGTTATGACATCATTCTTGGTGAGAGCTATAATCACTTGATTTTATAAATATCATATATAATATATAAACATTGTGACAAAATCTATGATAGTTCGAAGAGAGAGAGTGGAAGTGGAGAATCTTATGGAAAAAATTAGCAATGTATAAAAAGGAAACTCTGATAAAACTTTAGTGGGATTTATGAGGAGATATAATATATAAAATTTATATTACCCATGATAAATATAGAATAAAAACATGTTATATTTCTGACGTGGGTATTTCTATCCCAAATTTTATTTAAGATAGGTGACCTTATGAGTTTGGAGATCTTTTTCCAATTGAATAATTTCTATAGGTTTGATGCACTTATGATTCAACTACATAATTCAAGGATGAAACCCCATGGGTTCTTGGAGATTATATAATGAAATTCCTTTGGTTTCTTGAGATAATTGTCATACATGGATTATATTTCCATGTGTTGGTAGAAAAATTTAGATTGTAAAGCTACATAGGATATTTTCATGTGTTATGTACTCATTTTGTCATTATATAGTCTCTTTTGTCCTATCTTCATAACTTGTAATAGGTTAGAATATGAATATACTCTAATTTTGGCACAAATTATGAGAAGAATATGAATATTTATAGATAAGAAATGTCTATATATACTTTTATTTATAAGAATAAAAGGGTTCCAATTTTGAAGACATCAATAGAGATTCATCTAGTTATGGTTACATGTATGATTTTTATTATGTTCCTTTTGTGCATTCTTGTGTGTAACTTTTTGGTTAGTTTTTGTCTAGTTAATTTGAATGCTTTATTTTTTTTTATGAAGCATTGGTTTTTCTTATTTCTAAATGATGTAAGATAATTAATGATTATTATGTTTTTTAAACTTAAAATCTTGTATGAACATAATATGTTATTCTACACACATGAGGTATATCATAGTTATCCTCATCCTTAGCATGTTATAGTGCTTTAAGAACCTCTTCTAATAATTTTGTGATGATAATGGAAACTCTTTTCTAGAGGGAATTATGATAATATGGATACCAGCGAAAAGAGTTATTAAGATATGGCTAGAACAAAGGATATGTAATTTCATACAAGAAGAATCAAAATGGATTGGTCTTACCATATAGGAAATCATTTAAGAGAACATTTATGGTGAGATTTACAAAATAAATTTGGTGTGAGTTGCCTCAATTTCTAGCTAACTAGATAACATGGTTTGAATATTATTGATTTAATCCAAGGATGAAAGAAAGGATAATCTGGACTGAAAAAATATAGAATGATTAAAAAGATTAGAAACTGACTAGACAAGAGCAACATGTCATTGGGTTACTAAAAATAAATATATTTTTAAGGACTTATTTCTCAAATGAACTCAAGGGAAATTTTTACAATGACTACCTATCCTTGTCAAGATGTTGTTTATGGACAAGACCATGGTGCCTACTCTAGTCAATATGGAGTAATTGCTTTAGACATAGGGGGTGTGTGCAACATGATAATGAATGATGATTAAATGAGTAGATAAGCCTTAAAAATGAATCCAAAATGGATATATGAGGAAAGAAGAGTCAAAATAAAACTTTGGACCTAGAATGTGAGCTATAACAATAAAACAAATGGAGGAAATAGAAGAATACATAGGTAGCTACGAGTAGAAGTAAATAGATGAAGAATTATTAGGAAGACATGATGGATGATAATAAAGAGATGAATAATTAAGGATGAATAAATATTATACAAAAGAAGAAGATGAATGATGGCATAAAGAAAGAAGTGATAAAGAATGAGAGGAAGAAGAGATGTTCGAAGAAGGTGAGAATAGTGTAGACATAGAACAATTAGATGATAGATGTATTGTGCATCTATAATAATGGGTATTATCAAAATAAGGACATGAAATATTAAGTAAAGAATCATAAAAAATTCATATAATAATTTTAGGTTCAAGCTTAGATGAATAAGAAGTTGTATGAAAGAATCATTCACCAAAGGAACACATGTCCCAGATCCTAATTTCTTATATTCTAAAAGAAGTTTTCAACTAAAAAATTAGGAAGATATTAGTTGGTAAGGTCTATTTTAAAAATAATTGCATTATTGGGGTACTAAAATTGAAACATCATCAATTCATAAGGATTTGAAGGCCATAGGGTTTGTTGAAACCAAGTAGAAGAAAGAAGGAGACACAAAAACATAGAGTTCATAGATTAACTTTCATAATTCATAGGAAAACATTCATAGTAAACAAATAGTATCACACAAAATGTATCCTTCCATTATAATAGATGTGAAATAGGTCCCCTTGACACCTATCTATAAAATGTGTGTTGTATGAACATTTATAATCATGGTGACATAAGATGGGTCTACGGACCCTGAGTAGTACTTCTTAACATGTGAGATGAGATGGAAAGCTAAGGGTATTATTTATGAGGCTATAAAGAAGTGTGATTTAATAAGGGCACTGAGTGGAAGATCAATTGAGTTTATGTACCATAGATAAATAATGCAAGCAAGTATATAACAAGTTAAGGAATGGCTTATCATAGAATTTAACATAAAAAAATGTATAAATTAGACTATTCAATACCCAAAGGAGATCAAGCATAAGTTGGAAGAATTAGTCTATGATTATGATCACATGTTATCAAAAGTTATGAATTAGGTGGAATTTACCTTAGAAGGTAAAGATAAAATTATGTGGTTTGTTAAAGTATGATGTTATAGATTCAAATTTTCTATAGTGTGAACTCAATATGCTACAAAGGTAGATTCTAGAGCTACTAATCTATGAGTAGATAAAATTAAATATTATGGGGAAGATCCTTAAATTGGATCTAAAATTGAAAATACATTACAATTTTTATGTAGAGGACGGAATAATATGATGAAATAGATAAACCTTAGCTAAATCTATGGTGCATGGAGTGTGGAAATAAGTAAATCACATGAATGATTATCCTAAGATCAAGATAAAGTTCTTAAAAATATGTAAAGTAGTAGGGCATGCAACAACGCAATACCATCTCCTAAAATAGTATGCCAAAAACCCATAGATTTTATATTATAATTGTTATAAATCTCATAATCATGATGAAAATAATTTTAGGGCTTTGTAAAATCTCAAATAATATATTAAAAAGAATTTATTCATTGTCACTATACAACAAGTGTCCTCAGTGAAGATCATTCCAAGCCCAGAGGTCCATAAAGGTTGTACGACCCAAGCAGGTCTATAATAAATTCCTAGTTTGCCTTAGTACCATCCTCAAGTTCTAGTCGGATGGACCCCTCATTCATCAAATTAGACACCACCATCACTACAATACTAGTACATAGAACCTTAAAATATAACAATGATGTAGTAAAAACAAACTAGTTAGACCCAACCAGTTGTGCAATAATATTTTAGAATTGGATATAATACCCGACAACATTAGTACTAAAATACAATGCCATAATAGGGAATTTATATAGGACGTTATCACTCAAATAGAGGAGGATCTAGGGGTTGATATAGAGGAGGTTACCAAGTTTGTGGATGAATTAATTATCAATGCCCTCTTTTGCAATGTTACTTGTGTGGATAGTATACTCATGTGTAATGTATTTTCCCTTTAAATCCTCAAAGACAATCTTACTATGCATATTTTAGGGTATATGAGCAACATGAGATAGAAGACTATTCTATGTTAGAAAATCAAAGAAAGGAAAAGGACATCAGGAATGTTAACGTGGTGAATATGTAGCCTAAGGAGGATGCAAATATAAATGTTGTTACAAGACACCAACATGAAGAGAGAGGATTTCCTCCTCTTAAAATGCCTCAAGATCAAGGAATTTAAAAATCAAAATAGGAAAAATACTAGACCCATTTGTAGAAAATGGGATTGTGTATGAAAATGTGTAGATGTTGAAAAATATTCAACACCAAGACACTATTGAAGGAGATGCTAAAGAAATAGATGTTCAAATGTATGATCAAATTGGGAACATTATGCATTAGGATGGAGTTATTAGTGCATGGATATATTTACTAAATCTCTTAAGTACACTACATAATGAAGACATCTTTCATAACATCACAAATTTATTACATAATTTACTAGAGTGTGCATAGTGAGGGAAACATAAGATAAAAAAAACTTGTTTTGTATGTCAAAATAAAGAACCCATGGGTTGTAGATGCAAAAATACACATTAAAGTTATAAGATATGAAATTTTAAATATTATCTTTGACTTTGGCATCCTAGTCAACATGATCCCTAGGTCTAAATGGGAGGTGATTGGATGGCTAGTAATAAGTTATAGCCCAGTGACTTTGAGATTACTCGAATACGTAAGATTTGATCACATTGGAAAATTAGAATACATTGAGATCAAATTCATAGAACTAAGCCTATGAGGTAACTTTGAAGTCATTGATATGAAGACAACACTAACTCATTTTCCTACATTGATTGACAAGAAATGGGAATATGATGGTCAGATGACTATCAATACTATGTAAAATCAAATAGAAGATAATCAAGGAGATAATATTATAATTATTCCTCTGAGTAAGATGCACAAACCTTACATCATTTTGACTAAACTAACTTCCCATTATGTTGCACAAGAAACTAGTTAGATGAATGTAAACTTTGAAAAGAACTCAGAAGCTTTGCGCACATCTGAGTATAACTTCTGGTATGAGCATACTAAGCCTTATATGTAGTTTTTACTCACTCAAAAATTGAATAAATTTGAATAATATAAGCCTAAATCATTATTTACTCAACTATTGGTGCCTCATTTTGTCATAGAGGATTGTGTGTCCATGTCTACTAAATCCCCTACTCGCTAAAATTTTGATTTCTCTATCAAGAAAATGATCATATGGAGGATTATATAGAGCTAACCAAAGAAGGAAATTTTCCTTTGGAAATAACTTCATAGATTATTGGAGACTTAGATATGCATCTACTCAACTAGGCTCATGGTGATCATGAAATTTGACCTATGAGAATGGTCTTCACCCATTAGAGACAAATTCCTTTGTACTATGTGACTAAGGATATGAATCAATTTATTATTCACTTACAAGTTCATGTACCTACCATTAGGTAGTGGGTATGTGCCTTGAATTATGATTTGAATGGATTTGTAGAGAAATGGTGGGAAATTTATAAAAAATGATCAACTTGAATGGTATGATGTGCGCAAAATTATGATTATCATATTTCAATTACCTTAAGTCATCATAAGTAATTAGCCTTTACTTTAGGAAGGTGAGTGTCCTAAAATAAATATCCATAAATATGTTGAGGTCCTTACTAAAGAACCTATGGCACTGAATTACTAGGTTCGTATCTTTCATTACACACTTGTCCATTTACCATCAGCATGGTATATCCATCAAGAACACATGAGGGAGACAAAGTATTAGGTATAGGTGAAAAGTTAATTAATATATAATTTTGTATTTTAAGATGATAATAGTTTTTTTCATAATGCATTTTTTAAAATCAAAATTTTCCTATGTCATGGATGTGTAGATGATTTAATCACCATGACAAAATCTATTGTGCATAAGAACATAGCCTGTGATCTAAATATAACATTAAAAAGATATAAAGATTCCAAGATGGAAGAAAAATATTTTATGTAGCTATGCCACTAAGTATAGGATGAAGAGGAGGAAATTTATGATTCATATAATAATAGTGATATTGATCTGACTGATTTGTTTGCACCTGAATGGCTAGTAAAACTAGTAAAGGACCTAGTCACAAAACCCATATAATAAGAGAACTTGTGCAACATATAAATTATAGAATAGGAAGGGAAACAAATGATACAAGAATATGTTGCTATGTAAAAGCATAATATTTATCAACAACTTATTAAAAACATGTGGAAAACATCAGAATCAAAGAGATTCCTAAACTAACACATATAGGTGACTATAGGACTAAATCTAATGTTTTTGAAGCTATAAAACTTATAAGTTATTATAAATATGTGTTTCACACTAAATTTTTATATGTCAGAGGAGTAGATCCATCTTAGGCAAAATGCATATCAAATTCAAGTAGGGCACATGACCTATAAAGAAATGACCATACAAGTTGAATCCAAACATGAAGTTGAAAGTGAAAGTTAAATTAGATAGATTTTAATATATGGGTATAATCTATCCCATATAAAAGGTAGATTGGGTTATTCTTATGGTAGTGTATCCTAAGAAAATAAGGGATATTAGAGTATGTGGTGATTATCAAATTTTGAATTATGCATGTGTGAATGATCCATTTCTGATTCCCTTCATAGATGATGTTTTAGAATCTACTTTATGTCATGAAGTATACTCTTTCATGGATGGCTTCAGTGGCTATCATCAAATACCCATTACAAAAGAAGATATAGATAAAATTAATTTTGCCACATAATGGGGATCCTTTGCATATAAGGTAATGCCTTTTGGAATCAAGAACACACCTACATTTTTTTCTTGAGCAGTGATAACTATGTTTAAGGATCTCATTCACAACATTCTAGAAGTGTATCTCAATGATTTGGAAATATTTTCTTTATTTAAAGAACATTTGTCTAAGTTGTACCCATGTTAGAATACTACTGAGCTTTGCACATTGCCTTGAATTTGAAAACATAATTATTTTTTACACCTTTTGGTGTCCTACTAGGTCATGTAGTGTGTAGTGAAGGGATTTTGGTGGACCAAGCCAAAATTGTAGTCATTCTTAGTTGTATATAATTTAAATCTTTTCTTGGACATACAAGGTACTATTAGAAGTTTATCAACGGATATGCATCCATTTATTCTCCATTGAAGTATTTATTGTCCAAAGGTGTGAAATTTATGTAGACTTCTAAGTGTCAAGTAACCTTCATATAATTGAAGAAAATATTAGTCACTACACCTATTCTCATTTTTCATGATTGGAAGAATCCATTTCATGTTCATTTTGATGCTTTTGGTATCAAAGATAGTGTTGTGCTTACACAACCAAGAGATGGTGGAATAAACCACCCTATTTATTTTACAAGCCAAAAGTTGTTTGATGCAAAAAATAATTACATGACAAATGAAAGAAAAGAACTAGCTATAGTGTTTGCACTATGAAATTTTTGACACAATCTTCTTGTGATACCATTTGAAGTTTTCCTAGATTATCAATCTCTGTGCTACCTTTTTAATAAGCCTATGCTTGGAGGATGCATTTCAATATAGTTGATGCTCTTTCAATAATTATATTTTTACATCAATGTCAAACTAGATAGAGAAAATGTTGGACTAGACCATCTTAATCTCATCCCAAATGGCAAATAACTAGAATAACTACAAGAATATTCTGCTACTGCCCATCTCTTTCTTGTTTTTACAATCCCTAAAAATTTTCAAGCAATTATTAATTTCCTAAATAAAGGAGTATTCCCTACACTCTACCATGAAATAGACAAGAATCAGTTTATCATGAGATATTATCCATATACTATTATAAATGAGATCTTGTATCATTTGGGGAAGGATGAAGTACTACACAAGGTAATTTTAGAACACGAATGACCATAACTCTTAATGGAGTCACACCAAAGAATAACATGAGGTTATTTTATCAGAGAAGCTAATGCAAAGAAATTGTTATAGAGTGGATTATGGTGGCTAAACCTTTCTCAAGATGCACATAAAGTAGTGTACTATGTCAATGCATGGGACTATCAATCCCCTAAGTAAATGAAACAAAACAAGGTATATTATCACTATGATAGATTACTTTACCAAATGGGTTGTAGCTACTACAACACCCAATTATGGCACAAAGGATGAAATAAAATTCCTATATGAGAATATCATTATAAGGTTTGGATGCCCCATTAAACTTTTTAGATATTTAGGGACACACTTATTTAACAATACCATCAAAGCTCTTACTAAATAATTTATGATTTCTCATCATGAAATTAATGTGTATCATTTGTAAGCTAATGACCAATTTGAATCTTCTAATAAAGTGTTGGGAAAGATGTTGACAAAGATCTATGATGTTAGAAGATATGATTGGGAAGATCTCATTCTTGTGATTTTTTAGTCATATTGCATGCACTATAAGAAGGATGTAGGTTTTATGCCATTCTAGTTGGTCTATAGGCTTGAATCAGTCATGCCAATGGAATACTTGGTACATAGTCTATGCATTTCAATGGTCATAAAAATAGGATATCATGAGTATCTCACCAATAATCTTCTCAAATTAAATAATATGGATGAGTAGCAATTTAGAACATCTTAGATACATGAAGTTAACAAGCAGAGCAAAAATGCATGGCATGATAGGTATCTTTGCCATAAGAAATTTCATAAAAATCAACTAATTTTGTTACATAATAGTCATTTTAGAGCATTTTTGGATAAATTATAGATTATATGGAAAGGGCCTTATGTTATACATGAAATATCATAACAAGGAAATTTTATTTTGAGAGAGATATATGGAACTAGTCTACTAGAGTGGGTGAATGGTCATAGCCTTAATCCTTATCACCAATAGTCTTAATTGATCTCTTTTTTATAAATGAGTGGGTGTTTATTAGGACCAAGTAGATTAGGATTTTTCATTTCTATATTTTTTTTATGTGTTTCTTTTTCTATGTGTGCATGTGTTTGTTTGTAAATGATCTCTTCAGTATATTTTGGGAACTAGGATAATAAGTATAGTGTGCACCAACCATGCATAGAAGAATTAAAGTGTGTCATTGTTGATGCCATCAATAGCAAAAAAAATCAATTAGTCCTAGTAAATGTACAATCAAGTCACATCAATAAAGATATTCACCATATAATGGTCATTCTAAAGCAGTTAATGCCAAATCCAAAGTTTGATTGATCTAATCTTCACTAAATGGGTGGCTAGTCAACATCATATATAGATATACCATTATAAACAAAAAAGAACATAAAAATATATCTTGATGCATGCACCAATCACTAACTATTTTTATTACCAAGTCAGATAATGTTTTCCACCTCAACATTTACATTGATGTCAAACAAATAGCTCAGTATAGTATTTACATGGAAACTAATAGGCAAAAAATCTATAAATTCATAAAGTTTTAAACCAAGTTTGAATTTCATTATTGTAAATATTTTCATGAGATGAAGTTTCAATAGCCAAGATAGTTTATTCTATGTAGAAAGAAAAAGCTTTTCAATTTCACTACTCAAAGAGAATGAATCATTCGTAACTCATCAAGAGTTTAATAGATTCTTAGAAGGAATAAATGGGCATTGACCTTGCACTTCATCAAGAAAAATTCACTGATCTAGAGCCATTTTATTACCTTCAAGTATATCAAAAACTATTCTAACTAGATCCCATATATGTTGTGTAACCACTAGTTCTTTTAGTCCCACATCAATTCCAAAACATAAAAATTGAGTGCCTATTTCACATGACCACTTTAAGTTACTTGGGGGAGATTGTAAAAATATTTCTTGGCTGAAACAATGATGGAAAAATCTACATTGGCCCTGACACTAAGACAATCATCAACCCAAATTTAATGGCTTGATCTTTGGGCATGCTTGGATGAGGAGATTCTATTTCTCCATACAAGATAATAATGCCTCTTATCCTTCAAGAGGTCATATAGATATATTTTTAGTGGTCCTATTGAATCCAAATTAAAGAAATCCAAGATGAACCACTATGCATCCTAGTCAAATGTATTACATAGAGATTCTAGTAGACCACCAAGTCTGCAATGTAAATTCCAAAAGGGGTGGTGGACATTAAACATCTCATGATCCACCATAATGAGCATTTATATTATCCCAAATAATTTTTTCAAGATATGATTAGAGATATTAAAAGGTCCCACACAACTTCTAAACAGACCTTCCCATATCAATTTCTCATCTTTATGTTGTCTTTCACCCAATGAAAGTCCCCTAAAGGAGAGGTGTACCCCAACACTGATTACTAGATAGTGTAGTAATTCTAAAACTTGATATGGACACCTAAGCATAGTTCCATAACAAATGAGGGTAAATTTAAAAAATGGTGGGAGGAGTGTTTGGATCTGATTTCCATGCATCCTTGGTTGTCATCAAACATCATGCAATACCTAGGATAACATGTTGTTATCACCTTGCTCTTGAAAATGTTCATTGAAATTCATGAGATATCAAGGTCACTATTTATACCTCTACCATTATTTGTTACC
The DNA here is from genome assembly GCA_037957365.1 of Torreya grandis. NCBI lineage: Eukaryota > Viridiplantae > Streptophyta > Pinopsida > Cupressales > Taxaceae > Torreya > Torreya grandis. Next base: position 1,276,931 of record JARHVA010005060.1, read on the forward strand.
ATGGACATGTCATATGATGAAGTCACTAAGTAAAAATCCTATGCAATCAGGTATGCAACACTATTCCAAGTCATACCACCTAGTGCAAAAGTCCCTTTAGTATAGTAATAATCAGAAGCCATAAATTTGTAGTAGAAACAAGGAAAGTGAAATTTATATATTGAGAAGAAACAATAATATCCTCAAGTGTAAGATAAGGAGCATCATAACCTGCTCCAAATTGTAAACTATTGTGACCTACCATAAATGGGAATGGATGAACAAGAGGTCTACCAGGTAAAAATAATAAATATGGAAGGAAAATTTTATGACAAGGAGGAGAAGGAATTATTATTTTATAAGGTAGTGCACATGATCCAAGTGCATATTAGGGTTCATCTAAGTCTATGGGTGGAGCTACCACCATGCACTACATCTATTGTGTTGGACACTATGCACAAAGAAGCTAAACAAATGTAGTGAATGGTTGATTTCTTTTAGAAATAATTTTATACCACCTTTGTAGTCATATAAATATTTATACCACTACCAAAAATTCCATAAGAGTCTCTAATATGAATACCTAGACCTCAATGAGAGGCTAAGGTTTATCCTACCCTTGAAGAATGGACATTTGTTAGGACAACAAACATCCAACTCTCTTTGTCTTCTACTTCAGTACTGCCAAAATGAAATTTGGTTACTTTAGGGTGAAATAAAGCACATTTATCTAGATCCGTGGTCTATCCAAGTGATTCTCCACTATCACAGTAATCCCCAGAGGTCAAATAGCTCACACCATAACAACCTACCATTGAAAAATAATAGGCTTCATGGGAAGAAGCAACTCACATAACAAAATTGTGAGTCAGATAAGAGGAAAAGAAATGCCATAAGGATCAAGCCTAATAATAGAAATATCAACAAGCAAGTTAGTAATTTGAAGAAGTTTAGGCCACACAAAAGGCATAGGACATAAAGGATAACCAAAAAAAGGATCTAGAGGTGGCCAATAAAGCACAAGAAGATGCAGATACATTAAAATAAACATAGGAAGTGCATCAAAAGAAAAATAAAGAAGAGTGGAAAAATAAAGATGTTGTACTTGTTTTCAAGGCAAAGGCTAAAGAAGATAAGCAACAATAACATGTAGTAGCATACACAAAGAAGGCTTTGGAGGATGTCACTCGTGCATAGTATCAAGTTGAATAAGTTTAAAATAAGAACACATAAGATGCAGATGAATCCCTACACAAATAGAAATCTCAAGCATAGGAATAACAAGCATGTGTTGCCAAATAATCAAAGGCTATGGTATGAATAATAAGATTCAAACTAAAATCTTAATGTAAAGAGGCACATAATAAATTAGAATTTTGGAAAGCACACTAGGTTTTGAATAAAATAATTGAAAATTCTAAGAATGGCCTAAGGCTTGGAATCAAGCAAATAAGAACTAGAAGTATTATATCTAAGAGAATGCAATGAAATAAACCTTATAAAAATTAGATGAATTCATATTTTACAATATGTGAAGCAATATCTAGCCATGGAGAGGAAATAAATCATGTAACCCTATGTAAATTTAGATCTATCACAATATGATGTAAGATCCACCCTAGAAATTCAAGGATCATGCAAGACAATGGGGATGACCTAGAAGTATAAGCATAGTCTAAGGCTGACTAATCCAAGGTTGTTACACTTGAATAAAAAATAAAGAAAAAGAGTGTGTGTAGAAGCTATAGGAAGAGGAACAAAATAAAAATAATGATGTAGAGGAGGATATAAATAAGAAGGTAGACAAAAAACCTAAGACAAAATAAGATGAATATGTTGTGCAACATGTAAATCATACATAAGAGGATATGACATAGTATTAACAAGTACCTAAGTAACAAAAAGCTAGATTCAAATAGCCAGAGAAGCAAGAAGATCAACCCATAGCTCCAACAGGTGTGAAACAACTAAAATTACCTTTGGGAGGAGTTTAACTATGGGATGTTCCAACTATGGATACTCGATACACCACCTTCTTTGTTTCACTTGAAACCATGTCATGAATGAACCTTTCAGTGATTATAGGAACATTGGAAACATTACTCCTTTAGTAGAAATACTCATTTGATGTCTCCATATTACAACTAAAGAAATAGTTAGAGGGCACTGTAGCATTTTAGGAGTCTATTATGTAGAAGGCTACCTCTATGGAACAAGAGATGGATCAATCCAAGGAAAAAATGTTGAGTTGAAGGCTTCCCTACACAAAGATACCAATATTATCCAAGAAACTTGTCCCAAGTTGGTCACTCAAACTTTCAAGGACCAAGTCATGTCTAATAAATGCAGACTCAAGACACTTATCTCTAAGCTAACTAAGGATTGATGCATAACCTAAAAATTCCATATAACTAGAACATTAGGAAAGAGTGTTAAAATTAAGGCCACCACACTCATAAAACTATTGGAGGAGTATCAAATAATACTTTATGCTATTGTACTTCAAGAAAAATAAGTCACACGTAGCTTGTTGGACTGGAATCCATAACTAGATACCTCCTTAACAAGTTCTAGCATAAACTTTGCAAAGGCCACCACTAAAGTAACCATGGCCATCCACACTACCACTAGGGATGAGAAACACGGATCACTCTAAGAGTCACTCAATGCTAGGGATAATTTGTGTGATAACCTTATGATTTGGTAGAGTCAGCTTTTGCATAGTTCCTTTGCTAGCCTCCAAGTTCAACAACATGCAAGTAAGATAGAGAAGCTAAGTAGAGAGATTTAGACAAGGGCCATAAAAACCAAGGCATCCTTGATCATAATTGAAGATAGAAATGTCAAGTAAATCATTGGATACTATTCTCTATTACGTACTCTACTATGGTTGACCCAAGAATTGATGTTGGACTGACATGCCTACAAGATAGGTCTTACCCCCTTTTCTAGTGCATTCACCCATAGTATCAATACACCTATGTATCGGGCACCTTCAGAACTCTAGTAGATCATCACGTAGTGCAAGGCCACACATTCAAAATATAAGGACTCTTATGGTCAATCATTATCTGCATCCATGCCACCACCATTAAGCTAATAATTGAATAGAGTACTAATTTTGAAAATTTTTGTACAACATTTAGTATTAGTGATGACTTAGTAAAACAAGTGGGGTCACGATGGTTGAAAACCCATAAAGGGAACCTGCCTAGTTATGTCATATTATTAAAAACCCACAAAGGGTGGTAGGTTGGTATGCTACATAGTTGAAAACCTAAAAGGGTGGATTATTAGTGAGTAGGAGGTGAAAATCAAAAATAACACCTTGTGTTATTACTATGAATCTTGTTGTTCTAACCACATTTTTAGTGTCTAGTCACTTGTGCACTCTAGAGGATCCAAGAAAATTATCTTGGAATGAGATAACATTTTAATTATGGGAAAGTGTTGGTAGAATAATTTAGATTTTAAAGTGGTGTAGGATATTTATTTGATATTCATGCATTATGTACTCATTTTTTCATTGTATAGTCTCTTTTGTCTTATACTCATGACTTCAATAGGTTGTAATATGAATAGACTTTACTTTTGGCATTAAAGATGACAATACGATTAACATTCATAGATGGGAAACATCTATATATAGTTTCATTTGTAAGAATAAAATGGTTCCACTTTTGAAGAGATCAATAGAGATTCATCTGGTTGTAGTTACCTATGTGATTTTTTATTATTTTCATTTTGTTCATTCTCATATGTAATCTTTTGTTTTCTTTTTTTCTAGTTAATACAAATCCTTAATTTCTATTTATGAAACATTGATTGTTCTTAGTTCCTAAATGACATGGGAGAATTAATGCTTACTAGGTTTTTATCACCTAAACTCATGTATTAATATAATATTATATTCTATACACATGAAGTATATTACATCTATCCTCATCCTTAACATATTATGATGCTTCATAAATCTCTACTAACATCATGTCAAAGCTTCATTTAGATTTCAGTTATTATGTGGTTTGTTGTAATTCATAGTAGTTTACTTAGTTTGTCTGTTTTTTCTCTTTGATTTCATAAATTAAATGTATTATTTTAAATATTTTATTTGATTTAGGATTAGGTTATACCTCTCATAACTAAATCGGAAATAACATTTTTGTGGTTTTCCATTCCATGCATGTTTAGTATTAGAGTTTTTAGGACCTATTTGTCCAAATACATATTCTATACTTTATTAGTTGAAATAAAAGTGTGCATGTTATACAAAGTTTGTGCATGTGCCATTTTTGCATTTTTTGTGGGTGAAAATAGTTCATGTTTACTTTATTTTTAGATAAAAAAATTATTATGGATATCACAGTGGTATCATCACTATGATATTTCCATCCTATAGGTTAATTTGTTATTTGATTCTTTAAAGTGATAGGAAAATCATATACTTGATAAGAGAGGAAAGGAAAATACAACCAGAAGAGATAATGAGAGATAGAGAAAATCCTAAATAAGGAGATGCAAAAAGAAAATTTTATGAGATGATTCAAGAGCAAAACCTATAATACCCCATATGAGGTACCTTATTAACTTAACAATTGAGACATTAGATAATGCAATTACATGGTTATTAAACATTTGAATTATAGTTACCTCTTTGTATATTAATAGATTAATGATTATTAATAATTGAGAAAGATTAATTAAATTTAAATTTCACATATTTATCACATGAATTTTTAATTTTTAAAATGACCTTTATTATTTTAATAAAGGTCATAGGCTTCCTATATAGCCTATGATCCCTATCTTATAAGTCTTATAGAAAAACCATACTCTTAGGTCCTAACCTAGTTAGTAGGCATGACCCACTTGGTGGAGTATTTTACAATTAGGATAATTTAAAACTACTTAGTTTTAAGGAGCCCATGTAGGCATGTAAGACAATTAATTTTGTGTAAGAATTTACTTCCAAGAAAGTACATAATATACAAGAAAAGCATGGGTCATTTTTTGACATGAAAGGATGTAAGATAGGGTACTCCCTTAATTTAATAAAATCATGAAGAGGAATTTGATTTCCTTTTTTTTTTTTCAATGTCTTGGCTATTATTTCATTGTGTCTCTTGGGAGCTAGTTTTCAGTGAAGGATGGTCAAGAAATTATGGAAGGATGTTAGTTGACATCCTAGAGTTATGAGCGAATGGGTTCTCTCAAGGAAAATGGAGGAAGAGAGGTAGGCCTTATGTTAATGCTTCTTATGTAAAATAAGAATTGGTTTTTGTTAATCAAATATTGATTAAGGAGAAGTAAGATTAATAATTCCTCTATGATTTTAATTATCTTTCTCTTCTTCTTGAATCTAAAATTATAAATGAAATTTTTTCATTGATGAAGTGTAATTTTATTTAATATCAATTATGCCTAATATCTAGCTCTTAAATTATTATTATTCATAAAATAAAATATGTAGGTTGGATTTGTAGTCTTTATTGAATTTAACTAAAACATTTGAATTGGCATTTTCATTAGAACATCTATTTTTCTTATTTTGAAACAAAGGGGGATTTATTTCATTTTTCATTATAGAGTGTTGAAATATATTGGGTAATGATATAATATATTCCAAGTGATTTTTCATTCTTCCAGTTTATTACAAGAAAATAAGTTTCATATTTTTTAACCAGTTATCTTCCTTAATAATCTCTTTTTGAAATAAATTTTGTAATAATAATGTAAGTTTGACCCTTGTATAATTATGCTTCAATTATTTCTAAAATTATCCATTTCCATTATTTTAAAATGTATCTTAGTTGTCACAAAATTTATGTACTTATTCATTTTATGTGATTTACATGTTGTGTAAAATTATTATATAGTTATTTAAATTTTCCAAATAAATAATTTAGTTGGTTTTTTATTCTATATTTAATCATGTTGATATTTAACAAACCATAAAAAAATAAATATATTTATTTTAAAGTTTTTGATATATATATAATATTTACATCTCATTGAATCGATGATTTTTCAAAGGACAATGAATTTATAAATCATGTAAAATTATTAGAATTATAAAGATGAAAATACATTAGATCAAAATTATTAATAGTTATACATTATTATATCTCAAAAATTAACTTATAAAAGTTATTAATAGGTGGAAAATAGATATATAGACAAAATATCTTAAAATAGATCTATATTTACTTATATTGAAATGTGTGTGTGTGTGTGTGTGTGTGTGTGTGTGTGTGTGTGTGTGTGTGTGTGTGTGTGTGTGTGTGTGTGTGTGTAATATTTTTTTTGTTTAATTAAAAAATAATTTAAATTAAAAATTAGGTGGGGTGGGTCAGCCAACTCGCCACCCACAAACCTATGTATAGGGGGATGGGGATGGTGGCACAATTGGCCACCTCAAACCCCTATTAAGGTGTTCGGTGATGACTTTGCAGTTGAACCTAATTGCATATATGGGGTGGGAAACAACTATTCAACTAATTACCAGCTCCATTAGAGGCATGATGGTTTCATAAGCTACCACCTAGTGTTTTTCTTTATGTCAAAAAAATAAGATAAAGTTAAAATGAATATATACACACACACACACACACACACAAACGCGCGCGCACACACACAGAGGGAGAGAGAGAGAGAGAGAGAGAGAGAGAGAGAGAGAGAGAGAGAGAGAGAGAGAGAGAGAGAGAGAGAGAGAGAGAGAGAGAGAGAGAGAGAGAGAGAGAGAGAGAGAGAGAGAGAGAGAGAGAGAGTGCATGTGTGTATAGACAAACAAACACACATTTGGAATGGACTTGAAATTTTAGAGCTCTTTTCTTTTAACTACATCTCCAACCTATAAAACACAAATATTTAAAGGAGGAATAAATTAAAATGAAAGGATTTGGCCTTTATAATGACAAAGAGAAGTTTAAGGTAAAATTTTGAAAACCTAGATTTTATGGATAGGATTTATTTAACCTAATGATTGGAATGTAATCCACCTTCACTTTAGTTGAGTGGGAGATTTAGATTTAATTTTGGCTTCTTTTGACTGGGAAATTTAACTTTTATTTTAGTTTCTTTTAAGTGGGAAACTTAAACTTCTCCAAAATATACCATTTACCATAATAAGAATAAATGAACCCTTTTATCATTTGGATTGGTTCCTCAATTACATCTAGGAAAATATATGCAATAAGTTAAATAAATTCTAACAAGTAAATTATAAAAGAGAATCAAACATTTATTTAATATTTTCCAAATTAATTGTAACACTTTCATAATCAATTAAAAATAAATACCTAAACTACAAGTTTCCCAAAACTAAGGTTCATTTATTATTTCTTTAGGTAGTGGAATCCACTGTAACCATTCAAATAATTTTTTAAACCTGTTTAGTAGTATCTCTTTGGACTCATTTCTAGAGGTTCATTGTAGAAATAAAACCAACTCTTATTTCTAGCCCTGAATTCCATTTGAAATAAATGTAGTTTAAATATGAAAGAAAGGTATTTTTCAAATCTAGAAGTTGTAAGAAAATTATTAAAAATTTAAATTATCACTAAAAAAATAAAACAAATTTTATTGTCATGTTACTATTTTTCTTATGGTGTTTTGGTAACCTATTTATTTAGAATTTTGATGTGAACATTTTATAGGAAATTAAAGTCACCTTTGAATGGTTTATTAAATCATAGTTTTTCTCATTATAAAAATATTTTATTGCCTTAAATTTAATATTTATAGTTTAGATATTTGATTTTCATGAAAAAAAAAATTTATCCTCTTATATTAGATTTAAACTAAAATATGCTTTTGCACCTGACTATTAGTGTGAAAATTAGGGTGTTTTATCTTGTTTGTAAAGGTCTTATGTTATGATGGTTGTTTAAGTGCCTTTTGACATTTATAATTTGAGTCATGGCTACTCAAAAAAAAAATTGTGCCCTTTCTATACTTATTTCATTAGTTCAAATTTTGAATCACAACTATAAATGTTTGTGTCTGACCTTAGTTTCTATTGGGTGGACCAAGGATAGGTCCCACTCAAAGTCTTTTGGGTATGTAACCTTCAAAACTTAGCTTTATATACAT
>JARHVA010005060.1:1290000-1334420 GCA_037957365.1 Torreya grandis
CTTTTAGTTTTGTCACTATGATTCATGAGACTTTTTGCATAGAGGTACTATATCAGATGTGATTTCTAGTTGGTTAGATTCTTCATAGAGGCTAAGATGCTTCATGATAGGTTAGTCAGACATTACAACATGACATTTTTTAGATAGTATATATTCAAAGACTCTTTTCATGACATAGACATCCATAATGATAAATTTAGTTGGAGTAATGTCAATTCAAGGTTGGCTTAATAGGAAGGGCATGTATATTTTCATATGAGGTACTTTAATACTATGTACAAAGGTTGCCATTAATATTCTCCCTAAGGTTATGATAGTGGTAGATGATTTATAGTGATGTCATTATAGATGGCATAGATCCATCAGTTGGATCAATGAGGATGGTTATTAATGTCATTAGGTATGACAAACATACATTACTTGGATCGATGAGGCTTCTTTGACCTTATGTAATACTAGTAATTTATCCAATTATGTTGTAATTGTGAATCAATCTAAAAAATTATCTCAATCCAAACATGTGTACCCTTAACTTTTATATTTGTTATGTACATGTGTAACAGTAACATATTATGTAAAACCACACATAATTATATATGTAACAAACCTTGTAAAAAATGGATACTCTATATGTAAACAACATTGTTATGCAATCGTAGAGTGATTATGTCATAGTACCAGTATGATATTGTGTGTTAAGCCTAATTACTCTCTTGTGACTATGAATATGTTTATGCAGTAATTTCTTTTCAACTCTTATTATGAAAATGTGTTTTAAAGTAACTTTTTTACTTGAAAACATATGATACAAAAGTGGAAAAATTTATTATGTATTAATGTGTTGTGTTATGTAACCTTGCATTGTAGCTCTAGTATTTGGGTATTGATGTAAGCATGGGGTTAGAAGGTGGAGTATAACTTTGTTTATACTAGTCTAGACTAGGCCATAATCTAGGAAGTGGAGCTTCTTGTAAGTTGAAAACCCACTTTTCCTCTTTGCATGAGGTAGTCACCTGATTATTTTAGGTGTGTGTACCATAAGTGCCTTAGAAAGCATGGGATATTCATGCATAATGGTCACTTTATAAATGATGCATTCTTTTACCTTCCCTTAGTGGTTATAAAAAGAAAAATCTTAGTGATTTATACCTGATGTATCCTTATGAACTTTTGGGAGACATATGGAGAGAGTGATGCTTTCCTCTTACCTCCAAGAGGTAATTGAAACTTATTTTATTCTTTCTCCCCTTGGATAGATTTATTAACCACATAGTGCAATAATGTGAACTTTTTGAGAGATTATTGTACCCTTTTTATTTTAATTTGGTTTCCATTTTAATTTATTTTCTAAAACCAACACTTTCATTTTTTTTGAATCTAAAATTTATTTTACACAAATATTTTGTTGATTTTGAATTACTTTAATTGGAATTTTAGTTTTTATATTATGAACATTTGGATATCACTTTATTACAGAATTGAGATGATTTGTTGATATTTAGTATTTATTTTGAAATATCTCTTTAAGGTCATTTGAAATTTGGTGTAGTTATTAGATTATGTTGGTGAGGATTTTTTTTGTTTCTTTGTTTGAATGTTGGTTTTGTGAATGTCATGATGGGAATATTTTACACCTATTACGTGTATGGGGGAGTAGAAGTAGCTTGTAATATATCTATATGGTGTGATGAGATAGATTATGTGGTCAAGTCTTGAGCAATACTCCCACCCATCAAATGTGGTGATTTCATATAGGATTTAGTTAAATAACTTGTTATCCTACTTTTGGGAGGTCTAAGGATGTTCAATGATATCATACATGACTTGGATATAGATTATATTCACTATTTGTTAAAAGGTCTAAGGAGGTTATTTTAAGAACACAATGATTGCTTGGTTATTTTAACTATGATATTACCTAATTTATATGACAATTGATGTTATTCCTCAGAATTTATAAGTATTAATTTATGTGGTAATACCATAATTTGTTAGTTGTTCTTCACCTTCTATGTTCACTATGGGATGACACGTATTTTTTATATATAGTCTTATAAGATATGTATGCTCATACACAGAGTCATTCATATGTCTTGATAGTAGCATTCTATGTTATCACTTGATTCATGAGAGATATTGGTTATTATTATTGGTTAGAATTGCTCAATGTTGTTGTAAGGCCCCATTTTGCATATTGCTCATGTTTGGGAAATATGACTATCAAACTATGCGTTATATGATCTGATTTTTGAATTATGTTATTAAGTTACATTTGCTTGAGATGTGAAAATATTTAATAATGATTTTTATGTTTTAGGAACCATGGGAAAGACCTATGATCAATCATGTTTTGATTACTCACTTATGAAATAATGATGTTATGCTTATGTCTCCTTATGAAAATTAATTATGTCTATGTGATATATTGACTTAAATCATGTTTAAATTATTATTCCTATTTGATAAATTAGAAATTAATTATATATTAAAGAACGTGAAATTATCTATGTGAATGTGCTATTATATGAATGTTTTACTATGTATAATTTATTGAAATTGACTTGTTTGATTAAATTATGTAGCTTCAACTATTAGGTTAGAAGAATTTGATGTGTACATTGAATTTGAAAAAATAGGAAAAGATATAATGAAGGAAAGAGACTATGCCAAGTATGGTTTTATCACTAATTAGTACCTTGACCTTTCTTAGACCCTTGATAAATTAATCAGATACCTAGTCCATCAATCTTTCTAAATTAGATTATGTTTTATGTCGCTAGCCTTTAATCATGGTGGGTGAAACTTGCTTTCAACTAGCCATAAGTTCTTTTATCCAACATCTAAATTTTCTAGTTTTTGAGTGAGAGACCTTCCATTGAATACGTTAGACTGAAATCTAGTGGGAATGGAAGGTGAGATAACACTAGAAGTAACCAAAAAAGTATACAAGAGCTCCCATGCACCTTAACTAAAAATTTGAAATAACTTTGCCTTAATGTTGTATGGGATAGAGAGTGGATGGTGGTTGGATTTCTTGAGATGTATTTATATAGAATTCAATTTTCCTTAATTATTTAGGACATTTTGAAAATTTACCAATTTTCGGACAAAAAGATAGATATAGTAAGCTAAAGATAAGAATCAAAAGATAGGAGGAACAAGTTAGGAAAGATGAACATAAATGTATGGAGGATAATGCCCAGGTGACCTTAGAGATGATAGGTGGGATACATTATTGACTTATGCTTTTATTTGTTTCCTTATGATGAAATTATTTTGTGTTTTAATTGATGTTTGATTTTAGGAGAATAAGACCACTTGGTTTATTGTAAATGGTTTTTTGTTTTCCATTATTGTGCATTGGTTGCCATGTTATGATTTTCCTTCTTAAAACCTTGAAAAGGTTGTTCTTCCTTTGTTTAAAATGATTTTATTTGTTTATGTGTGAGTATATGATTTTGTAACACTATTAGTGGTGGTTTGTGAATAACATACTCATAGTGGAATAATGTCAAGCCTCCCATGTTAGGCATGGTGGAAGAATGATTAGACCTCATGTCAATGTCATGGTGTAAATGTTAAGCCCTCTCATGGTGAGACATTATGGTAGATTACTTTACCCTCCTATGAATTTTGGATGCAATAAATGGAGTGATGGTATCTTCATTCTAATCCTAACTTTTAGTAGAACTTATTATATTATAAAAATTTATTTGCTTAAATTATATTCCTAAATGTTTTGTTTCATTTGAATGATTTTAAATGCTTATGTCTTGTTTAAGATTTGAATCTCCTTGGGTGAGAATTAGGAATAAGATTGTAGGTGTTGCATGGTCTTCCATTAAGATTAAATATGCTTTCTTAGATATATGTTGTTGTCTTAGCGAAGTGATACAAACATGCTTAGATTTGGGAGTCTTGACCTTGGGTGTTTCTAGAGAATCAAATGATGATGACAAAAGGTTGGGTAGTAATCCTTCCTTCTTATGGCTAGTATATTCTTGGGAGCAAATATGGAGCACCATTGAATTTTGCATGGTCCTTAATCTTTAGATAAAATTAAAATATGTTTTTTTACCTTATGTTAATAATATCATGAATCTATTATAGTATTAATGTTGTAGTATCCAGTCTACTTGTAATATTCTTGTTAAAATAAAGTTTGGATAATATTCTATGGAATAAAATATATATTTTCTTTAGTGTCAAATTGAGGTGTATCTATATGAATACTTGGATTATAAGACCTTTTTAAGGATCCAATATGTATGACATATAATTTAGCATTTCAGCTTATTTTAATTAAATAAATAAATGGATTTCATTTGTTAAATCTTTATTTTGAGTGCCTCGTTTATAAGCATTATGTCTTAATTTGTAATCAAAAGGTGTTTTGATTCAATCGATTGAGCTTGTGAAAATATTAGTGAAACTAAAATAAATAGTTGTGAGATATTAATACGAATAAAAATATAGCTATACTATTTAAATATTAATGGTGATTTTGATGTAAAAAGAATACCTTGTGAAAAGTCCCTTTGGTCTTAGCAATTGAGTAAGTTATCTACTATAAACCTTCCCTATAATGAATCCATATATAATTGAATAATAATTTAAATATAATCTTAAATATACATGTTTTAGTATAATTTTGTTTATTTTTATTAATAAGTAAACATATTAAAAATAGAAGTTGTGATACAGGGTTTTAAAAGGATACCTATGATGAAGGTTATGCAATGTTGATCTAGTGAAGTGGTAACTCATTTTTGGATAGGAAGGATTTCCTACACATAAGAGATAACTTGAAAAATATTAATTAATATGATAGATAATTGGACTACCTAATACTAGATCATTTCTAAGAAGTGGTACACTTCCTTCAAAGGATGTCAACCCGCTTTATGAAGCAATTAAGTAGAAAATGTAATAATAGAAATTACAACAAAGCATATGATAATATAGATGTGATACTAAAATAAAATGGATTAATATATTACATGGATGTTAAAAAAGTGTTCATTATAGTAATCTATAGGTTAATATTATTATGGTATTATTACTTCTAATTGTTTAGTGACTAATTATAGAGTAGTTGAAAACACAATTGCACAAAGTGCTAACTCAAAGGAAATATCACTCTGATCTCTGAAGAGCGGGTGAGCGACTATGGGAAAATCATAGATGGAAACCATATAATGTATAACTCCTACTAATGTCATTTACAAATAGAGATTCATGATTTTAAGACTAAATATAGATAATTAAAATTAATTTACACCATTAAATTAACTTTAGATTGTAGAGAGAAAGTAAGAACACAAGGATTGATGTTGATTTTTATAGAATCACTAACAATTATATTAATTGGGGATGATTCATGTGAGTAATCACCATATATCTTGATAGTGGGGAAAGAAAACTCAAGACGGGGCCTAAAGGTCTACTTTAAGGTATTTGAAATGGTTTTATAAGTAGTGAATGATAATATGACTAGACTAAGGGAAATCAACAAAACTTAATTAAATAATATAGGAATCAAAATATATTCAAATGGGAAATATACTTAACTTTGAAACATTTCTAATATTTCATAAAATTATCACATTGATGGGGATATTATTACTCTTTGAATGAGTGGGGATGGACTAAGATAGGCATGTCATTATTTCATAGGTATTTTAGGACAATTTATATAGTATTTCAGTGTATGAATCTAGGGATCCTTCTTCTTGAGGATGGTTTGAGTTTAAATCAATGGTGATCCTAATAGGATCAATGATGATCATGAGGATTAGTGTCGATCTAGTCTAAGTTTTCCAAGTTATTTCAAAAAAATCCAATCTATGAGGTTAAACTTAGTCCTAGGCTATTTTAAATGAAGTATGGATATCAAGATGTTATGAATATGTTAAAAACAACTTAATTATAATAAATTTGGGTAGATTTCACTAGATTTAAGGAGGGTTAAGTAGTTAAAATTAGTTACCTAGGTAGAAAGTAATTAGTAAGACTAATTTAATAAAGATAGTAATTGGTAAAACTAAATTAACCAATGTAAAAAAGGAAGGGGAAGTGGTAACATACATATATTCATACTATTAAAATGGTTAAAATTCATAGTTTCTACATTTACGCTTTTTTGTTGAGTAGTTTTTGATAACGTATCGTGAGACAAAAAATAGGATGGGTCAAATGCCTTAGGTTTACGTGAGGAGTTATCTCCCCTCAAACCAAGAGATGGTATAGGACAAAAAACTGATGATGGCTTTAAAGTAAATGGTAATGGATATTATAGGGTACAGGGTTAAAAATGGGATGAACAACTAACTAGAAAGAATAACACTAAGTATGAACTGTTAAAACACTTGATAATATAGGCACTAATCCCCTAAGGTAAACAAATAATAGATTTATATACCTATGAAAAAGTATGCAAAGAAAAGGCAATTATGATAATAAAGGCTAGGGTGGGATAATGAAATCTTTAAGAGTGCATGCATCATGGGAGTAACCTAGTGATGATTATTCTTACGATAGACTATGTTCTTGAGCTCATAGGGGAAATGTCCTGAAGGGAATGTAGGACTTTTGAAAAGGTTATGGGAACAATAGTGGGTCTATGTTTACTAATCAGGGGTATAGGGTGGAAAATAAGGGGATGGTGACAGCAAGGTAACTTTTGTGGTCATGGGTCATAACTAATAGGTGGGTCAAGGAAAGGAGAATGGAATCGATCTTGATTTCCCAAATCAATACTAATTAAATATAAATTGATGCCAATTGCCATATAATGATGATGATAAGAAAATAATCATGATTAATTTCTTAGGGATATATATATATATAGTACTTAGTACTCTTGACACAATGGAAGCTCATTTATGATTCAAGAATGTGTTTGTAATAGAGAAAATTTGGATTCTTATCTAAACATTTTATTGAAGTATATAAGATGGAGGATAGTAAGAGTGGTCAATAAAGGCAACGGTGATCACTTGATGAGGTAGGGTGTAATTTTTTTGTGTTTTAAACTTTGGGTTTTTTGTATTTTTTTTCTATATTTTATATTTTTATATTTTCTAGAGTTATCAAGAGTTGGTATCGATCCATAGTGGATTGATATTGATTCCTTTGATTGACCATCAATTGTTTAAAGATTGGCACTAATTAGACAATAAAAAATAATTGGGGTGTTAATTGGTGTCGATCACATAATGGTTAGTGTCCATTATTAAGAATTAGGGTTGATAGAGGTCAAAGATAAAAATTAGAATATAAAGTTAGTGGCATAAGAAACTAAAGAAACCTAAGGGTTCATGGGATTCCAAACATGTATATTGACTACCATAAAGGATCAAGTGATACCATTATTGGAGCTACTTTGAGAGGTTATGGGAGACATATATTTGAAGCATATAGAGGTTGTAGGATTAGGTAGAGTATGCCACTATTACTGAATGTATAGATAATGAAGTCTACTTATGGCACTATTAGAGTTATGGGATCTAACTATAGGGATGTTTTGGAAACCTAATTGGGATATGACCCTAACATTAGAGGATATTTATCAGATATTTTGACTATCAATTTAGGGGAAAAAATTATTGTATTGGATGAGACAAGATGAGCAATAATGTTGATAAGTATGTATGGAGAGGATGCTTTAGATATTACTTTCATAGAAGGAGGGTCTAGTTTTGAGGTTATATATGATTAAAATTAATCCAAGAGATGATTGAATAATATGATGATGTTTATTATCATTTATTATACATTACCTAATTTAGGTTGTGGGAGATTTAAATGGAGTTTGATATGGGTACTAGTAGATATGTGGGAAAAATATAGTGTTTACATGGAATTTTACACTTTTCTTTTTGATATATAAATAGTTATGGGGATAGAGGACACAATGACACGTTCTCTAGATTTGACCTTCATACTAGAGTGTTGGGATTATGAGCATATACTAGTAGTTCAACTATTAAAACTACTATGGATGGGATGGCACCAATTTACATTGAGTGCAAGATTTTTATGATGGAGATATGACTTTATTCATCCATATGGAGATGGGAGAGTTGAGAATTAGATTACTACCAATAGATTCTAGAGGAGATAGAAGAGGAGGAGTTGGTGTGGAGACCATATGTTAGATTGATATCATGACTAAGGATTAATATAGATTTGGTAGCAAAACAATGACTGAGGTGGATATGAGAGCATCATATGGAGCATGCATATTTTTTAGTTTGGGCACATGTAATGATAATTTAGGATGATTCAAGATATACCAAAGATACCACATGTAAATAAGATAAATGAATCTAAGGTGGAGTTACTAGAGCCACAAGTGACAAGTCTTCAGATTTTGGTAGAGGAAGAGATAAAGGGGGTGAATGTGGATGATTATAGGAGTAATATGACATACTTTTTATGGTGGATGACCATTTAAGAGGATTATAGGAGAGAGTTGTGCAATATCAATAGGAGGTAGGATATGTAGAGATAGTGGACATGGAGGAGAGAGGAGGAGATGTGGAGGAAGAGATGGATATATAGGCAGTGATAAAAGAGAGATGGATTATAGATAGAGTGCCATGTTTTACAAGTGTAGCTATTCAAATTTGAGTTTGAGTAGGATCACCTACTAAACATGTTGACTAAGTTACAGGGGTATTTTGATTCATTATAGGAGAGTTAAGATGAGGTGTGTAAGGATCAAGATAGATATCACAACCAATGTTAGATTATGGGTACTAGTAGGGGCTACATGAAGAGTTATGTCAAGATCTACAACAAGAGGAGAGACACAAGGTAAGAGGATGGGGAAACTAGGTAATATTAGTATGGATAGGTATTAGGATGTCATGATAGAGATCCGATACTATAATCAAATTATTATATAGCATTTATCATAGGTTCTAAAATATCCACACAAATTTAGACCCCATGAATAACATAAATTGATATGGATAGCATGGGGAGTGTATCACAAGGGAGAGATAGGAGGGATGGAGGAGGAGATGGAGGTAGAGATCAAGGTAGAGATAGAGGTGAGGATGGAGGTAGTGTAGGAGGTGGAGTGAGTATCCACCTGAGCTAGCTCTAGTTTATGGAGTAGCCATATATATGGCTTATTTTATGTTTTAGATTTATATATATCTTATATTGTGACATTATTATGATGTGTATTTGAGATTATGTATATATACACATGATTTTATATGGGACATATTTATTTCATGATCTTACTCTATTTGATTATGGATCTTGATTACTTAGATTGTGTGTAGATGGTATATGAGTTTATTTATGTGATACATCATGGTTTAAATTGTTTATATCGTGTTTACATGGATTATGGTTTTTAGATCATGAGATGTAGCTTTAAATTTTTATCTTGATTATGGATTTATATTTATGAATTTTAATGGATTTATGATGGATCATGGATTTTAAATCATGTGATACTTTCATGAGCCTATGAATTTATGATGTATTTGGCTATGGATTTGATATTACATGGATGGTGATTACATAGGTTTTTTAATTATACTAAATGGATTATGTGGGACATCATGAATTGGGTTTTATTTTGTGATTGATTATAAATTTATATTATGCTATGTTTTTTTATGAATTTAAATGAAATTGAATAATGGTAATTTATGATGAAATGGTTTTTGTCTTAAATTATCAAGAATGTTTGAATAATAATTCGATTGGACCCTAACCAAAGTAATTCCTCTTATTATTTTCACAAACATGCCTTTTTATCCAATGTTAATGAGAATCCATAACAATCTCGTGTCAATTGAATTTACAATTCTTTGGATTTAAAAGGGGATTTTTATGTTTGCAGTGAATGAGGAAAAAACTTATTTCTCCATGAATACACATCTTGTTTTGTGTTTTCGATATTTTTATTTTAAATTTAAACTAATCCATGTATATATGTAGACTGATCAATGTAATAAGTCCACAAATATATGAAATTTGATCAATGCAGGAAGCTTTCATGGTACATAATTTTGATTTTATATATTTTTAAAGGGTCTTGTTTTGATAAGAAATTGATCAATGTGGGAAGTTTCCTAAAAAATAGGGATCTATCCATCCTTCAAGGGAATGATCTATTTATTTATATGTATGTATTTTATCATCTATCCTTGGAGGGATCTATTTCAAATTTTGATCTTTTACTTGATTTAAATCATAGTTATCTTTCAAGGGATCTATCTGTAACATTTATCCTTTTCTTAATTTTGTATCCCAAATTAGCCTTTTTCCATGGATTAAATAAATCCAAACTAGGGTATTTTCATAAACTAAAACACATAATAAGATAATAATTTATTCCTTTCAAACATACTTCTAAGGTGGACTTTTAGGAAATAATGATTTGGAACTCTACCCTATTTTTGGCAGAATTAGTCCATGAGAGCATGCTATGAATAGAGCTAGGGTGTTTATATTTAAGGATAAAATGGGTATACTACCAAAAATTTACATGGTTCTTTATCATTATGGGGTATGTTTAAAGATAGGGGATAACACACTAGATTTTAGAACTTATGATGACTATAGTTTGTAATAGGATTATTAATAATAGAAAGGACACAAATGTAAAGCATTAAGAGGTTTGAGTTATAGTTTTCCATCAAGGGAGGCTAAGCGGTATGCCTGAATCTATATTTATGAGTGATAATATAGGGCCTAAACCAATTTTGGGCAAACTTTCCCCATTTACTTATTTCCATATTTGTGACATGTTGATTTTATTTAAAGACAAGGTCATCGAAATGAAATCCTCATTCTTTTAAATGTTTATTATATGCATGTTTTATGCATTCATGATATACATGAAGGTGATCAAGAGATATGGATCATTTCTCATATAAATTTTTTTAGCTATGATAACCATTCTTGACTATACTCATGTTTAGAAATGATGTCCTTACGAAAGATATGAATAGAAGGAATTTGGAATTTTATGGAGAGAACCACTTAGATACCATAGAATAAACTAAAAGGGGTAGCACCTTTATGGGTTTGAATACTAATTTTATAATCCCACAAAGCAAAAGGTATGTGATGATGCCAATTATTTCTAGCCTCTTTGACTAGTTTGGTTAACATCTTGATATGGGTGGTTAACATCTTGATATGGGTTTTCTAGATGCCTCAGCTTGTCTATTAGATTTTGGATAATAAGGTAATGAGAAACATAGATTAATTTTGAAGGAATCAAATAATTTTTGGACTTGTTTATTTTTAAAAGATTTCCCATTATCTGTAATGATTTTAATGGAGTCAATGATCTTATTTGACTTGTTATAAATAAGGGTAATAACTTCCACTCATTTAATGCAATATTTAGTAGCAGTAATGGTAAAAATATGTCAACAAGAATATTTAGGATTAGTTTTCCATATAAGGTCTAATTCCCAATTGTATAATGGTCAAAATTCATTAGATACCTAAAGTGCATGACTAGGGACATGGGACATGGATAAGTTGGCATGTTGTTGGAACTTCATACATTTCTTAACAAATTCATAACAGTCCTGATTCAAAGCAGGCCAATAATAACCTATATGCATAATCTTCTTGGAGATAATTAAACCACTAAAATGGCCACCACAAATTCCATCATGTGTTGATTTGATTACAAGATTTTATTCAAATTCCTAGAGATAATAGAGGAGAATACCATCAAACCCTCACTTATAGAAAACACCCCCAATATTATATACTATCTATTCCACTATTGAAAAATACATTTATCATTTTTGGATAAATATAAAGGAATGATAATTTTAGACAAATAATCAAATATCTATGTATACCATAGATTTAAGTGATTTTATTCTACAATATGGATAAAAGGAAGATCAATTTAGATATAATAAGGTTTATTAAATTTGTGGATAATGAAAAATAATTTATATTCCTAAAAGGAATATGGGATAAAATAAGCCATGATATCAACAAACTTATTGGTTGATCGAGGAGTGGCCTGGATGTGATAGTGGTTGAGGGTGGATAATAACTATTATGATAATGTGTTATAACTCATGAATATTTTATTCTTGCACTAATATATTCTATCTATTTTATTATATACTAGCTAAGAGTCCCTAAAAATATAAAGTGACTTAACACCTAGTGCCTAAGCTATTTGGATACCTATAATTAGGGATTCATATTCTGCCATATTATTAGTATAATCAAAATAATTATTTAAATATAGGGGTATAGGAATCCCTTCTAGTTGAAATATAATAATCCTTACTCCCCCTCTAAATTTGCATTTAGATCTATCAAATAATACCATCATTTGATATTTGGGATTTGCTTGGGATGTGGAGGTTATAGGTTCATCAAGAAATTCATAATTGGATGGTAGATTATTAGCAAGGAATGCATTAATTAATTTATCGACAATTATATTCCCTTTAATCAACTTCTAGTTAAGTAATTCAAGATAAAACTTGGTGAGAAGCATAATTTATCTTGCCATTAATTGATTCTGATAGGGTTTTGAATGGATGAACTTAAGGGGATCGGTATTGGTGATCACATAGGTTTTCTGATTAAGAAAATAATGGATAAGTTTAGAAGATATGAATACTAAGGCCAAACATAGTTTGCCAATATGCATGTAATAAATCTCATACTCAACCAAAGTGAAAATTATATAATAAATTGCTTACTCTCTATGTTGTTCATCTTCATGGGTAAGCATGGCACCTAAGGCATGATATGTAGTTAAGATATACAAGTAAAAAAATTTATAATCTATTGGAAAAATAATGATATGGGGAGATAAGAGATACTTATTAAGTGTATCAAAGTCCACTTGATAATTTTAATCCCATATAAATTAGGTGTATTTATTATGAAATTATATGGGATTAAAATTATTAAGTGACAAGGATTTGGTTATAGCCAAAAAATCCATCCATGAGGGACAATATTTTTGTGTCATGTAGTGAGATCCATGATCTGGTTAATTTGAGGAAGGGGAATATCATCTTTTGGATAGGTAATGTTAAGATCATGAAAGTTAGTACAAAGGCATAGTCCCCTTGTGTGTCCCCCTATGGGTTTTGTGATAATTACTATGTTAGACACCCATTGAGGATAATTGATGGGTTGGATAAAATTAATGGATAATAACCATTGTAATTCTTCCTTGATAAGAAGTGTTATGTAAGGATGTATTTTTTTAAGTTTTTGTTTTACTGCTTCATCTTATAAAATGGTGATGATGTTATGGATGAATATATCATGATATATTCCTATAATATCATTATAATACCAAGTAAATTATTGGCTATGATTACCAATGAATATTATGAAATATTGGTGTTCTTGAGAATCTAAGGATTGGCTAACTTTGATGTTTTATGTGACCTCGAGTGTTATGTTAATATCAATTTTAAATTTGTTTAAAGTATTAGGAGAATAATATGGTATTTTATGCTTTATATATGAATTCCATACCCCTTAAATATGTTAAAATAGATTCATCATCTTGACACTCTATTACATAGACCAAGGAGGAATTTTCATCTATTCGGTCAAGAAAAGTTAGGGGAAGGTATAGGATTTTTTCATTATTTTGATAAGTTAGTGGTTCTAAGTGAATGGTTCTAATAAAAAAAATAGTTCAAATGGAAATGATTTTATCAATTGTTTTAGGAGAACTGAGTAAGGATGATGGTGCTTTTACATCCATATTTACAAATATACTAGATGGTAAAGTGTTATCATTATCAGTTTCAGGAGGTTTTTTGAAACTAAGGCTATGTTTTTCATGTGGTTTTCTAAGTTCATTTATCATAATTTCATAAATTCATTATTCATAATGTCTGATGTCAAAGCCTTTTCAATCACATCATTGCATATAGGTTTGTGAAAGTGTGGTTTTTCAAGAAAGGAAAAGTTATATGAGAATGGTTTGGTATGTGTTTGACTTTCCCCATATAAAGGGGATTGATAAATTAAACCATTGATTAAGTGTGTTTAGAGGTATGGGGAAGGGAATAACATATCCTTGGTTGAGTTGGTAAATAAACTATTGGTCATGAAATCTATATTCCTTGGGGGTTGATAAGGTGCTAAGATATAACAACTAATACTCCCCTAAAGAGAGTTATTAGAATGCAAAGTCAAGGGAGTTTTCATTAGGGATACAGGATGAGGGTATTATAGAACTAGCTTATGTTTCCCCCAAAATAATGGGCTTAATTTATTTAGTAGAATCAAGGAATCATGTAGATGATAAGTAAATTTACACATCTTGAATGAATGTGGCTATACAAGGATGACATGGATCTTACCTTAATGTTCATATTTAAGTCATTTATGTAAAGTAAAGGGAACAAAATGCATATCACATATCCAATAACATCATAGTAGGATGTTATATTGAAATTCCCTCTCTATCATGTAAAATAACTCTAGGAGGGTATATATACCTTTTTGTATTGGGAAGATGATTTCACTTAATATTGGGGAAACATTGTCATTAAAGGATCATAGGATGCTTGGAAATTGAGCCACAATAGTTTTTGGTAATTGGAGTTACCTAGAAGCATGTAATAAGATAATAGTTATACTAGATCCATTATCAATCATAACTCTTTTTATTTATGTTTGATTAACTTAGGAGGTAATAAATAATGGTGGGTCCTAGTATTTTAATTGTAAAGGTGATAATTTTATATCCTGAAATGGGATAGACAATTAATTTTATAAGGATCTAATGAAGGCTGATAGAGTGATGGGGGTCATTGTCATCCCTTCATTTAATTAATCGATGTTGGTGTCATTTATTACTAGGAATAGTGTCCAAGATTGTCTATAGTAAGGTATTTATTAGGTTAAGATAATAGTATAGGTTGGGGGTGGGGGGGGTTTGGAGTTAATATATCTTAATTTCCTTCTTAATGTTTTAACTAAGTGTTGAAAGAAACACACTTGCTCAAAAGAAAAACACACCAAACTGAATGAAATGTTTAAAATAAATCACATAATGTTGTTGAAAATTAAACACATTAAAATTGAAAATCAAATCCACAATTAAGATAAGTTTCATAATTAATATTACCAAAATTATGGAAATGATAAATGTTCATTTTAATCATAAAGCACACACACACATTAATAGTCTATTTGACCTATAGGTTTTCAATCCAATCAAATAAATTATTTACATTAATTCAAATTAGAAAAATAAAAAGCAAATTATAAATAAAAAAATTACACATGTCATGTCTCCTTGGGGAGTGGGACCTTGCTCACCCTTGGATCCAGGGTCAAAACAATTCAGTCCTTAGGAAGTAATCTTGACTAACGCATAGAAATGAAAGAGTATTTTTTCCACAAAATCTTCTTATATTTCTTATTCAAAATGATAATTCTTACAATTTTTCACACCTTTTTAGATCAATAATGGATATAAATTTTATTAGATATAAAGGAAAATAACTGAAGTTAAATACTAAGAAAAAACTTAACTAGCTAAATAAGAGAATATTCATAAAGATTGGTTTGTATGGTTAAAATAGGTAGAAGTGTTACAAAAAAGATCCACACACAGTTGGGGAGATCTTCATGAGATTTAAAACTACTTCTTCCAACCATATTTTTTTTAAAAATATCATATACAATTTATTCATATCATCTTGTCCAAAATTATAACCTATATCTACTATATTCTATAAGTGGAAAGCTACATATAGATAGAAGTATATATATAGATATATGTAAAAATAAAAAAGTATTTAAAAGATAACTAGAAGAGTCTAGATCATCATGGAATGGTTTAAATAACCCTTTTAATGACTTTATAACATTTTTTATATTATTCTGTAGCATTTTGTAGAAGTCCATTTCTTATATTCTAAAATCCATAGCTCAACTATCAAAATTTGCAGCTATCCGTTGAGCTCTGTAGAATGCCTAACAAAGTCTATATTTTTTCTAGAATGATAATTTTGTGACTAATGTCCTTACTTGTCTTCTTGGTATCATATCAAGACTCTTATTTAGATTCTATAATACCTATACATATAAAAAATGGAGGACTAAACATGTAAATAGTTAAAACATCATATAAAGAATGTTAACTCAGATTCACACAAGCTTAAAGAGACAAAATCATTCATCTTCTATCTTAGACTAGTTATAATTCCTAATAATACATGAAATAATGAACCTAAATGACATATTTATGGATTTGAAGGATGATATATTATGGTTATAATGAGTCGTAGTGTGGACTCATCATTTCCCCCATACTTTACCTTTTGTAAGTCCCATTAAAAACTATCTTCTTTGGTCTTCATAGGTGTGGATTATTTGATCTAATATGAGGTTGAAATCATAGATGGAGTATAATTATTTTGTTATTTTCTCATTAGGAGTAAATCTCATATCCCTATTAAAAAATTGAATCCAAAGTGTAAATTGTTCTTTAGACTGTGGCCTTATGTTCTACCATTAAGACATGGGAGAAAGCAATAGGGGTAGTCTGAATATCATTCCTATCCATAATTTTTGTCCACCTTATTGAAGTACATTGGAAATTATTTTAATGGAGGCCTCAACTCTCTTAAGGTTCCATATTACATTAGTGGTAGATATAACTTATCTTTTTTTCAAACAAACTATCAACATATTATATCAATTACTATAGGCAGTTATAACTTCATCAAAGAAGTGCTAAAAAAATAACTCAAAATTGGTAATACCATCCTGTAAAGCATGAAGATAGTATTCATGAACATTAGAACATTAAAAATAAAATAATTTTAAATCTATTAGCACTTTCCATATATTACCAAATTGAGGTCTTATGCATAGTCCAACTTCTCATGTTGTACTCACATAATCATTATATCTATCTTCCTAAGATATTTGGTTTATATAGGTAGAGAGAAGGGCTCTCAGTTTTAACACACCAAAAAAAAATTTGATCAAGAATTCATTAGTGTTTCCCAAGATAATATCACATATGTAGAATTCACACAATAAATCTTATTTGTCAAGAGTAAATTTCCGATAAATTTCTAAGAATTATTCACTTGTATTGATCTCATGTGGAAATCCATAAATATTTGAAGTGTGTGCCATATACAAAACTATTCATGCAAGAACAAACTATAGGAGGAACATGGATTCTTATAGGATAAGATCTTCTCACCTAGTTGACAATTAAACTGTATAGTTTGTTTGGCCTATTCTTGTTGTTGTTGTGTTTATGTATGATCTTATTAAAACTTTTATTTCTCTTTACTAAGCAGTTTATTTTTTTGATTTGATTATCCAAGATTAAAACAAGTTTGTTCCCAATGAAATTTGACATCATATTAGGACATAATGGTTTGAACCTTGATCTACCATAGGTCTTAGGGGAAACGTGTGAGAGATGGATGTTAATTGTGCTTTCAATGTTTTATTCTATTATTCATATCTAAGGAAATTAATTCTTAAGAACATATTGTATTATTTAAGTTCCTTGGTATAACTCCATATATAAATAAATTCATTTTCATATTCATCCACTTTCTTAGGCAATGATGTTATTTTTTCATACTTTTCAAAATACTAAGCTTGAATGTTCTTTATATTTAAAAAAAAAAGAGAAATAACAATAAGGTGTCTCTGATGATGCCTTCGATCTTTCCATTGATGTATTGAACACATTCTTGTATTGTTTCTCCTTCTCCATGGAAAATGTGTATGAGGTAATTCAAATAAGATCTCCTTGTAATCTTGGCTCCTTCATTTAAAATTTTAGACAATTCACATATGACCTGGTTGTAAAATGGAATTTTCCCATTTTGATAGTGGATAAATATATATTTAAATGGAGAAAAAAATTTGTGACAAGGGTTTCATCAAAGCCATAAAAATTCATCATAAATTAAGGCCACCCTATAATTTTAAACATTAGTTTTTCTTGCTCATCCCCTAAGATAACTTCTGTGGACTCTGGATCGGACTTCTTTTTGTATCCCATATGACAAGATCAATTTTATTGATTTTGGGATAAGGAAGATTAATCCCAAATTTATAAACTCACTTTTATGATTTTTTTTGACTTTTTACCTTGACCAACCATTTACTAGTTTTCTTGTCATGTCTCATTTTGTAGTACATGGTCAACCAACAAGTTGGTTTTATGATCATGACTATCAACAACATCCCTAAGGAATCTCATTGTTAATTTTTTTAAATTTTTTGTAATTTTTTATTTTTTACTTTTTTACCTTTTTAGAGAAGAGGTGAATCCCCTTCTTTTATTGAGATCATCTTGACTTTAAGGATTAGTTGTTATGGAAGTTTGGATTTCTTTCATATGATCAAACTCATTTTGTACCATCTGGATGAATTCTTCTTTGCTAGAAAGTTTCTAGTACAAATTCAAAATGTGTCCATTAACTAGGAGTGTCTTTTATTTACCATTTATAAGAAACAATTATACTGAACCATTATCAAAAACCTTTTCTATCTAAAATGGTCCTAACCATCTAGTTCTCAACTTGTCTTTAAAGTGTTGCTACTTAGAATCATACAAGAGTGTCATATTTATTTATTTAAAATTTATTTCTTTGATGTGAAATTCATGCCATTATTTCCTTTGGTACTACATCATCTATGTTTGATACAAAGATTCTATCCTCATCTCATCCAACTTATTTAGTTGTACGATTCTCTCTCTATGTTCATCATCCAAGTCAATACCTATTTCTAGTGCAGTCCTTAGAGTTTGAATTTCAAATTCAATTGAAAGAAGAGGTTTTTTACCAAATACCAATTCATATGGTAAAAAAATAGTAGCGGTATTTCATGTTGTGTTGTATGCCCATACAACCTCTGGAATTTTGTCTGCCTAATTTTTCCTACTACTACTAATTATCTTGGTAAGAATGTTCTCTAACTCTTTGTTGGTAACTTATACCTATCCATTTTATTATCTATGGTATGGATAAGACTTCCTATGGTTTAATTGGTATATATTTGTGAATTCTTGAATCATATTGGATATGAAATGGGGTCCTTGATCAGACACTATCTTTCTAGGTGCTTTAAATATTTCCATGATCCTAGAGTATAGAAAACTAGCTACTGCCATTTCTTTTGCAACTGGAAGAGATTTTAATTTATCCAATTTGGTCACATGATTTTTACATAAAATAAAATATTACTTCCCTTGAAAATGTGGATGAATGGTCCCAACAAAGTTCATTCCCCACTTTTCAAAGGGTTCCAAAACCACTTGAGGTTGGAGGGGCATTTTAGAAAATAATGTAGTTTTACCCATTCTCTGGCATGGATAACATTTCTATATGTACATCTTTACTTTCTTATGAAGAGTTGTCCAGTATTAAGTAGCTCCAAGGATCTTGTACATTATCTTATTAATAAAATAGTGTCCTCCACTAGGTTCATAATGGTAAGCATGAATGTTGTCATACATTTCATTCTCTTTCACACACCTGTGAAAGATATGATTAGGTACATATGTAAACAATAAAAAATTAATCCTTTTAAAACAAGAAATTTTTTAATAAAACATTTATTTTATTTATTTTGAACTGAAAAGGAATATTCCCTATAGCCAAAAAAGTTTGTTATATCAGCAAACCTAGGTGACTATGCTATAACAAAAAATAGTTGTTCATCTACAAAGCTATCTTCTATAGGTCCTTATTCATCTACATTGCTAAATATATAAATAAATTAATCAACCAAATTGAACATACTAGGTTTATCAATTATTGTTATGTCAAATTCCAACAACAATATTAGCCATCCTATGATTCATCCTCCTGCTACTAGTTTGTTCATTAGGTATTTAATACCTGCATGGTTAGTTCATACAAATATTTTGTAACCAATGATATAGTGTCTAAACTTATTTATGGAATAAATCACAAAAAAGAATCCTTTATTAGTGGTTGTGTAATTTATTTCAATAGAATTCAAGTTTTTGCTAATGTAATATATGGTATGCATTGTTCCTTCATCTTTTTATCCTAGAACTACCTCCAAACCATGATTAGACGCATAATCATAAACATGGAGGGGATATGAACAATTAGGTCCTCTTAGGATTTTGGAATAACTTGTTTTTTTGTTAATATTCGCAAAGGCTTGTTGGCAATCTAGACTCCAAATAAATGGACTCTTTTTTCTCAGCAAGGCAAACATAACAGCAACAATTTTACTGAAATCTTTTATAATATCCTACATGGATAGAGAAGTTTTTGATATCACTCTAGTTTTGATGAATAGTTAAGTTTTAAATGACTTCAATTTTATTTGGATCCAACTAGATTCCTTTTTTAAAAATATGATGTCCTAAGACTATTACTTCCTCTACCATGATCATACATTTTTCATAACTCAAACACATATGGTGCTCTTCACATCTTTTTAGTACCTTTCTTAGATTATTCAGAGTTTCATAAAAATATTATCCATGAATGGTGAAATCATCCATGTATATTTATACATAATCATTTTTTAAATTTGAAAATATGGCTAAGATTTCTTGTTGGAAGGTAGTAGGTGCATTGCACAAACCAAAGGGAAATACCCTATATGAAAATGTCACCCATAGACAAGTAAAGGTTGGTTTATATTGTACTTCAAGTGAAAATTTTATTTGATTATACCCATTAAAACCATGTAAGAAAGAGAATTATCTTTTCACTACCAAGTTATCAAGTACTTGGTCAATAAAGGGTAAAGGAAAATAATCTTTCATTATTGATTTGTCCAATTCCCTATCATCTATGTATACTCTCCATTTACCATTTTTCTTAGGAAAAATAACCAAGGGATAGATACCCACTAGTTTTTATAGATAAGATAGATGAATCCTACTTCTAACAACTTTTCTATTTCAATTTTCACAATGTCTTTTAAGGCAGGATTAATTCTTCTTTGAGTTTTCTTGACTAGTTTAATGTTGTATGTGTAAATGTGATGGGTTCATATACTAGTATGGATTCCCTTCATGTCTTGATATTCCCAAGTAAAAACTATAATATGTTATTGAAGTACATCAAAAACTTTTACTTCCTAATCATCTAATAACTAACTATGTATGTTGAGTAACTTCTTTGGTGCTACTACTATTTGTTTAGTTCCTAGATGAGAAGAATATATTAGTTTGAATTAACTTATTAAATATTTGAGAGGATAGGGATACGACAAAAAAATATGGAATGTTACAACATATTTGAAAAATATTTCTCTTAGATAAATCACTATAACTTTAGGAAAATGGAAAGATGTGAAAAATGTATTTTGAATTTCATGTGCCCATTACATAATGTTGTGTTGGATATCCCTATGGTCATATATAATACTATAATAAGTTGGAAAGGATGATGTTTTAGAAGGATAGGAAGATATATCTTTATATGTTCTTATGACAAATTTTATATCTATACTGACAAGATCCATAGCTAAATTATCAAAGTCCATAGCACTCCTAATGCTTGTTGTTAACTCATCCTCTATTTATTCCACATGATTAATGATTATGACCAGAGATAGAGAGGATATACTATCACATTTTTATTTAGGTTTATCTACCCATAACTATTTATCAAGATTAATTGACAATTGTGCTGGTGGATATAGAGAAATGCACTTTACTTTAAAATCATTTGAGATGGTCATATATCATAATATATAATTAATTAAAGTTTTCATTGTTGCTAACCAAGGCCTTCCTAGGATCAGTGGATATCCAAATTATTTATTTTTAGGCTAACTAATAATATAATCAACATGGTACTCCCATGACTCTATAATTACTATTATAGTCTATATGACACTCTCTAGTTTGGTAGTGGAATGATCTACCATTTATAAAATTGTGGTGATGGGTTCGATACCTATTAGAGATATATTTCGTATGGTAGTAGTAGTAATTACATTAATATTATCTATTAATTACACCAATAAATCTGGTATCTCTTTATTTCTAATAACTACATAAATGATAGGACTCCCTAGGTCCCCATACTTCTGTAGAAGTAGCTTACCTAATAATAAATTATCAAGCTTGTCATCTACCTATATAGTCTTGGGATATTGTATTTTCCTACTAGGTGTTTTAATTCACAAATTTTTGATCACTTGATTGATTTCTAGAATGTCCCCAATGGCTTGAAATAATGGGATTTATATATTAAGTTTTATGAGCTTATGAATAAATTTAGATTCCCTTTTGTCTTCCACTTCATTCAATCATTCTAGAAAGGGAACAAGTGGAGGAGTTGTGGTGACTTCCTCTAATTTTTTATATTTTTATCCAAACTCTTCTTCTTTAATTGGGTGAGTTTTTTAATTTTTTTTTTCATGAGGTATTTCTATGATGATAATTTGAGGTTCTTGTAATGTTTTTCCTAACCTTAAATGTATGTTTACACATTCAGTAACACCTAACCCTATAGTTTCACCTTATTCATTAACATAAACTTTACTATTCTTTATATTTTCTACAAGTTGGGTAGGTAGTTGAGGTTGGTTTACTTGTTCTGTAGGGGTTGATTGAGTTCTTATAGGAGCCATGAATGCTTGTTATTGTGGAAACCTCCTTTATTATTGGTTATAATTTGTGTTAGGGTTTCAATGTTGATTTACCCATGGTTTCTGATGAGATTAGGGTATACAAGTTTGTTGAATAAGTTGAGGCATCATCCATGGATATGGAATCCATTCCTGGTTGCCTCACTAAGGTGGTGTTGCCCAAACTTATGGAGGTGCATGCCATGGTGTAAAAGGAATCCTTGATCCAAATTGATGTAATTGATTTTATGGGAAGGCATTTCCTTGTCTCTGCACATATTTTACTTCTTATATGGTATGCATATTCTATTTAAGTTGGTTTTTAATATTAGGAAGGTGGTTAAAATTTTTTGTATTATGATACTGAGCATCACATATTCCATATATTTCTATTTTGTTTAGAGGACAATCTTTGAGTGTGTGTTTTAATTTTCACTTTGGGAAATATATTTCTAATGGTTTAGTGTTAGATTTAGCTTTAGATTACAATGTATATAATATTGTGTTTAGTTGAACTAGTATATCTATTTTTAAATTTGCTAGCTCCTCCATGAGTTGGATCACATCACTAGATTTCCCTAGTTTGTCTCTCCTATTGCTAGGTTTTATCCTAGAATAGTTGATACATTATTATGTAATCTCTTGGAAGTCTAGTTTGATAATATCTCCCTTCCCCATGAGATTCAAATAATCCCTAGTGGAATCATACAATCCTTTAAATAAAATAATTATGATTACATCCTTAAATAACCCATATCCACACCTATTATAGGCAAAATTAAATCAGTCTAGATAATCTTCAAGGTTCTCATATTCATTCTATTTTATCTTTAAAAAAAAGTATTTTCTATCCTTGACCCTATAGTAATCTTGGTACATATTCAAGAATAATGTTTCCATTTCTCTCTAAGTGTTGATAGAGTTTCATGCTAGACACATAAACCAACTCATTTCTCCTTCCTTTAAGGTAGAGGGAAAGAGTTTCATCTATTCATTTTATGAAGTATAATCATGGGTTTGGTAGACAACATTGAATTCAAAAAGGAATTGGTTTGGGTCTTCAGTGGACATATCAATAAAGGTAGGAAGATAGGATAGGTAAATGGTTTTCATTATTTTTCTATCTTCATTGTCAAAGATGATGGGGTATGAGAAATTCATGTTAGGAGGATTCCTATGAGGTTTTTATACATGACCTACATTTTCTCCCATTATAAATAAAGTTCTACTGAGAGGAGGGAATCCTTCAAGGTCTTCTAGTTGTTCATTATTTGAAAGTTCTATTTTTGTAGAGGAAGATTCCTATATATCCTAGAATGTACTTCCAAAATACTCATTTATTTCTTCAAGCTATTTGTATTGTCTATAAGTACCTTTATTCTCTCTCATAAAATATGAATATCTTTTGAAATAAACCTTCCTTGTGAATCCCTTTGCCTACTCATATACTTGTATTTAATAAGAGAGTAGTTTTTATTATGTTTTTGGTATTTAAATTATTAGCTGAAGATTTTACCTTACTAACACTTTATAAGAAATCCCTTGCAATGACACCAAAAATGATGGGTGTCATTGTCATCTTTTCATATAACTAATCTATGTTGGTGTCATTTCGTACTAGGGTTGGTGTCCAAGGCTATCTACAATAAGGTATTTATTAGGTTTAGTTAATATCATTGGTTGGGTGAGGGTTTGGAGTTGATCTATCTTAAGTTCCTTACATCCTAAAATTTTAACTAAGTGCTGAAATAAACACACTTGCTTAAAGGGTAGACACACCAAACTAAATAAAATGCTTAAAATAAATCACATGATGTTATTGAAAAGTAAACACATTGAAATTGAATATCAAATCCACACTAAATATAATTTTTAGAATTAAGAATATTAATATTAAAGAAATGATAAATGTTTGTTTGAATCACAAATCACATAGATACATTAATAGTCTATATGACCTATAGGTTGTAAATCCAATCAAACAAAGTATTTTTATTAATTAAAATTAAGAAAAATAAGAAATAATTATAAATACCAATAGTACACAAATCCTATCTACTTTGGTAGTGGTCCCTTGTTCACCCTTGGTTTTAGGGTCAAAGTAATTTAGTCCTAAAGAAGCAATCTTGACTAAAACATAGAAATGAAAGAGTATTCTTTGCCATAATATTCTTGTATTTTGTATTCAATATAAAAATTCGTACAATGTTTCACACCTCTACAGATCATGCAAGGATCTACCTTTTATTATATATAAAGGAAAATAATTGTCACTAAATACTAGGAAACGACTTAACTAGTTAAATAAGAGAATATTCATAAATATTACTTTATATGGCCAAAATAAGGATGAATGTTATAAAAAAAATCCACATGCATTGGGGTAGATCTTCATGGGATTTACAACTACTTCTTCCAACCATATCTATTTTCCAAATATCATGGATAATGTATTCAAATCATCTTTCCAAAGTTAAAACCTATATATACTATATTTTATAAATGGAAACAACATATAGATAAAAGTCTATATATAGATATATGCAAAAATAGAAAGTATCTATAATATAGATGGAGGAGTCTAGATCACCATGGAATAGTTGAAAGAACCTTTGTAATGCCTTGGAAACATGTTTTAAATCATTCAATAGCATGTTATGGAAGTCTATATCTTGACTATTAAAATCTGTAGCTTGACTATCAAAATCCATAGCTATCTATCAAGGTTCTTAGAATACCTAGAAAAGTCTATAAATTCACTAGAATGATAGGTTTATGACTAGGGTCCTTACTTGTCTTAATTGAATCATATCAAGACTATTATTTTTATGCTCTAATACATATACATATCAAACATGGAGGATTAAAAATATAAATAGTTAGAACATTATATAAATAATGTTAATTTAGACTCACACATGCTTAAAAATACAAAAACATTCATCTTATACCTCAAACTAATTATAATCCCTAAGACTACATGAAATCCTCAACCTAAATGGAATATTAATGGTTTTGAAGGATGATATATTATGATTATAATGAGTCAAAGTGTGGACTCACCATATAGGTTGGGATTCATTTGATTATACATGGGTGGCCTGCAAGGCCTATATCATAGCTTCGTGATGTTGCAGATAATTTTGGATAATTTTGTATTAAGACATTTTGATGGGAAGTTGGTGGATTTGTTTTAAAAACCAATATATATATCAAATATAATGGATTATTATTTTATGATTTCCTTTGAAAAAAACTTTGGGTTTTAGGATAGGTGATTTAAGATGGTTTGTAGCAGAAGTAGGGGCTTTGTAATAGAAACTTTGGTTTTTTTACAATTTTGGGTTTTATGACCCTATGTCTAGGATCGAGTGGCTATGTGTATTGAATATATTTGAAATAATGGTTGGTTTATTGTGCTTCCAAAATCATTTGAGTCTAGAGGGTATAAGAGGGGTTGATACTAAGTTTCATCATTGGTTTTATCTTCCTTTTTTGAAGTTCATTCTAACCTTATTAGTGTTGAACTAGTTCCCAGGGTGGTCCTAACTTTAGTATTTTGATTATGAGGATAACTAGCACCAAATTAATCCACTAAAATATTTTTTTTCTAATAATAAATCTCATATGACAACTTTAAGAGCATTACAACTTTCAGTATCATTCCCTGATATTCAATGGTAATCTCATTTATTGTTTTCTTGATACCACATCAATTTTTGAGTATGTGGGTTAACAAGATTTATAGGTGGTAGTGTGATAAGGAAGGCTCAAAGGAGTTGATCAAGAATCATGGAATAAGACACCCATAATGGATCTTGGTTATGTTTTACAACTTCAAGGTATTTATATGGGGGATACATTCACTTTCATATCTCAATTTATTACATTGATTCTTCAAATGTTTTCAATACAGGGTAATTTATGTTTGGAATAAGACCTTATACCGAGATTTTGAGGGTAATAAATATTTAAGGGTTTATGTATTGATATAATTATTGTGGGAAGATGCTTTTGTAATAGTGTATGTTTCTTAGAGGAGGATTCCATAATTATGGATTTTGGCCTTATAGAAGGATAAGGTCCAAATATGGATGTTTTAGTTCAAGCTAGTGGCATAACCATTTTCCCTTTTTGAGTGCATTTGGAAGTAGTATGTATATCCTCTTTAGGGAAATCAATTATTATTGGTGTATGTTGTAAGGATTTACCTCTTGACACCCAAAGGAATTTATATCCACTTGAAACATTTCCACTATTTTCCCTTTTAGAGGATTTGGCTTGGCTTGAATTATAAGGGAAGCCAATTTTGTAGTGGACATCTCAAGGAGTGAGTTAGAGGTAGTGAGCATGCTAATTCAATGTTTTGTAGTGAATAGAGGAGTATCATTTGTATTTTTTGGAATATCTGAGAAATTATCCCCCTTGATAGTTTTTTCATCCATTATTTTTTATTGGCTATCTTAAACAGGTTTAGGTAGTATTTATTTAAGAGGATCCCAAATAATGATATTAGGATAACTTAAGTGGATATTAGGAATATATATAGTTAGTTTAGATGGTTTGAAAATATCTCTTGTAAGGAGATCTAGGATCCTTGTTTCATAAGATGATTAAAAAGCAATACTAACTTCTTTAGGTGAAAGTTGATCATACATTATGTTTATTAGATGGGTTTCATGATCCAATCTAATTTCTACTTTTTTTTTACAAAATTAGATGTAGAAGGATGGTTTAGGAATGGTTACCTAAAGATATCGATGGATTGATTAGGAGGAGCATTAGGATTATTAAATTTTAATTCCCCTTAGTCGGTAAGGTTCTAAACCAAACCTTTGAAATACCAATTCTTATTGACCCCATGACATGGTACATGATGATAAGATCATAAATCACTTTCATTTTACCAACTAGGTTTGGGGAGAGAATCATCAAGGGGTCTGATCAGAAGAAGCTTGAAAATGGAATATTTTAGGAGTTTATCTAAAATATAAGCATATGACTCCCCTAAGGGTGTGTATTATTGAGAAGTAAATCATTAAGGGTTTCTTGTTTACATTTGGGAGGTAGAAGGTTTGGGTTGATTCATTATTTGTGGAGGTGCCTATTTTAAGACAATAACATTTGTTATATCTTTAGTTTTAAATTTTTTCATCCCTATGGAGGCATCAGGTTTGAAGTTGCTATTATGAAACTTAAATTTTCCTTACTCTAAGGCATGAAATTATAGTTTATGGTCCATGGTAAATTTTTTGTCTAAAGTTTTAAATAGTTGTACTTGTAGTGTTGATGATATATGCTTAGCACACTATATTGAAAATAAATTGATTAATTTAGGCTGAGGAAGGGAGAATGTTAGTTCATTTATAAGGCATCTCCACCTAGATACAAATTTTATAATGGAATCATCAACAAATTTTCTAATGATATATAAGTTGATTATGGTTACTTTCATTGCAATATTAATGGAGAAGTGGAAAATGACTGTGAAAGGGGATAACCAACATAAGTAGTCATGATAGGATGAGATGCAACCACATCCTATGGGATTATAAAGTGTATGTTTTTTTGCATGGATGAGTGAAGGTGAGTGGTCATAAGGGACTATGATGAAGCTAGGTATTAAGTAGTTAAGGGGACATATTACTGAAGAGGTTGACTTGGAAGAACTTGTTGTGTAGATTGTAAGGGTTGGGATTGAGGATTTGAAGTTATGGTTATTTGGATGGGAGAATTATAGGGATTGATACTACCGAATTCTAGAATGATTTCGTGGGTGGTGGAGTAAGCATAAGTTGGGTCATAGCAATATTTTGGGTTTTGGTAATGGTCGCAGAAGGGTTACTAGATACTAAAGGTGGTTTATTATCTATGGGATGTGTTATGATGGCATCAAAACCCATTAGAGGTGGATTTGTGGAAGAGGAAACCATGGTCATAGTAAATAATTTATGTCTCTCTAGGGGTATACCGTATAAAAAACTAGGAATATAAGATTTGAGGGGAAACAAGAATTCATATGGATTAAGAAATAAGTTAATAGTTGAGGGAAATTAGATTACTATCCAATATATTAGTGAAGTTTGGGTCTCCCTATGAATAAAATTGAAGAATGGATTCCTCCATAGATTCAAGAGAGGTAGGAGGACTTGGTGTGTTCTCCGTGGATGAGGATGAGGTATGTGGTTCAGTTTGTTTTAGTGACTATTGTTGCAATAAAACCATGTAGTACTAGAAGGAAAATGAAATGCAAAGACACATTTTTTTTATTATCTCATTTTTAGTGAAAGAAAACATGCACTCTATTAAACATACTTAAATTTTTTACTTTTTAATAAATAAAATTTAGAATGTAGTGAGGAGATGGGTTAACCAAGGTACTAATAAATGGAAGTCTACATTTGGTTTTAGGTTTTATTTAAGGCTAGGAACCTCTATATATGCAAAGGTACATTGAGGCTTGATTTCATG
Organism: Torreya grandis; assembly: GCA_037957365.1. Lineage (NCBI taxonomy): Eukaryota > Viridiplantae > Streptophyta > Pinopsida > Cupressales > Taxaceae > Torreya > Torreya grandis. The sequence goes on from JARHVA010005060.1 coordinate 1,319,083, forward strand.
TTGGAAGGAAGTAAGTAGCTTCATATCAGGGCATAACCTTCACATCACACACCATAGCAATAAGGGTGTGGAATGATTAGCCTTTATACTTATTTTCCATAATTTGTGTACTCAACCAATACACCGAATCAGTTTTCTGCTTCGTGATGAAATCCAATTAGGTCCACCTAGGTAGGAAATGCTTTAATGATTATTTCTATGATTATCATGGATTAGTTGTATGTGAGAGAGTGTGACTATCATGATGTATTAATCTTACTAGATTAATCTATGTGGATTATCTAAACAAGTAGGGGGTGAATATAATTATTTTTTAGAATTTAAAAAAGAAAGCAAGAATTTTGTATTTTCTCTTTTTTTAATGCAAACACACAATCAAGAAAATAAAACCAAAAAATTATGTCACAATGAAACACAACAAAAATCATGAGACCTAGAGGTCCTATTGGGTGTGCCACAATATTTTTGTATATTTTTGTTCATTTTTATTAATAAATAAACTTAGTAAAAATGGAAGTTGTGATACCAAGTTTTAAAGGGATACTTGTGAAGAAGGTTGTGTACCATTGATCCAATAAAGTGGGAACTCCTTTTTAGATATAAAAGATTAAATACATAAGATATAACTCAGAAATAATTCATTAATATGATATATATAAGTGGATGGCCTAATGTTATACTAGTTTCAGGAAGTGGTACACTTTCTTAAGAGGATATTAGCAAATAATATGAAGTAATTAATAAAAAATTATAATAATAGTTACAACAAAGCAAATGATAATAACGATGTGATACTGAAATCAAATGGATTAATCTATTTCATGGATGTTAACAAAATTTTGAATCTAATAAGCTATATATGAATCTTCTTTTGCATGTATTACTTCTAATTATTAGTGACTAATTCTAGAATATGGGCAAATACAATTGTACAAAGTCCAAGCTAAAAATAAATATCACTCTAATCTATGAAGATTGATTGAGTATATGAAGCCACATCAAGTATAAATCTAGGTAATGTCATCTAAAAACATAGATTCATGACTTAGAGACTAAAAAACTAATTGAAATTAATTTGCACTATTAAATTAGCTTTAGAATGGAAATAAAAAGTAAAAACATAAGAATAGATATTGATTATTCTATAAATACCAATGATTATATTAATCAGGGATGATCCATGTGAGGAATCGCCATCGATATTGATAGTGGGGAAAGAAAGATCAAGATGGGGCCTAAAGGTTTGATTTAAGGGATTTGAAATGGATTTAGGAATATTTAATGATAATCTAACTATATTAAGGTAAATAAACAAAATTTAATCAAATAATATAGGAATAAAAATATATTCAAATGATTAATATACTTACGTTTGAAATGCTTTTAATATTGTATAGAGTTATCACATTGATGGGGATATTCTTAATCTTTGAATGAGTAGGGATGGAGTAAAATAGTTATGTCATTCTTGTACAAGTATTCCAAGATAATTTCTCTAGCATTATAGTGTATGAATTCAGGGATCCTTTTTCTCGAGGATGGTCTGAGTTTAAATCAATGGTGATCCCTACAAGATCGACAATGATCATGGGGATAGGTGTTGATCCAATCTATGTTTACCAAGTTCATTCAAACAAATATAATCCATGAGGTTGAACTTATTCCTAGGCTATTTTAAACAAAGTCTACCTAGTGAGAGGTTGTTTAGAGGTTAAAAAATAACTTACATCTAATACATTTGGGGAGATTTGACTATTTTTAAGGAGGATTAATTACATAAAATTAGTTACCTAGGTAGAAATTAATTAGTAAGACTAATTACATGAAGTAAGATATTAGTTGATAAAAATAAATTAACTAATGTAAAAAGGATGGGGAAGTGGTAAGACACATATATTCATACTAATATAATGGTGTAAATTCTTAGTGTCTACACTACTACTATAATTATATCAAAAGGTAGGAATACTTTAGGTCTGACTGAGGTCACCCTTTCTAAGGAATAATGAGGTTAGAATGTCCTACAGACCAATCCCCTTGATGTTGAGGTTTTAATTTTTAATAAGTATATGGTTTTTCCTTCTATTTTATTCAAATGGATGGGATTAAGGTCCATTAACCAATCAAATAAATAATTTGAAATAGTCAGTTAGTCCTTGGTATGTGTAGTACCGTATAATCTTAAAGAACCTTTTTTGAAGTAAAACATGGTTGGTTATTTTGGTTATTGACTAAACCAATGAGAATATTGGTTTAGTGATAATGTAATAATATTAAATGTCAAAATTGGTAGTTTGAGTGTGGTTTGTACATCCTAGCACATATCTCCTTTTTGCATGCTCTTATGACCCTCCTAGGTACCTTTTTTCTTATTCCTAGTCATCCATAGCCTTCCAGGTGATCATTATAGCTCAACTAGGCTCTATTTCATAGACTAATTATATCCCCCTATGTCTTGAGCCAATAGGATAGGAGAACCATACATAGACTATATCATCAGACCCTAGGGTGTCCTATTTTTGGTGCTTCTATCTAGTTATATTTTGAGCCCAAATGATCATTTTCATCTGATTCCTATCCTTCATCATGTTGGCCTATCATGTATACAACTAATCCATGATCAATAGTTCCTTATAGAAGTCCATCCAAAGGTCATTTACAAAAGGAGGTGACAAATATTATAAAGCAAGCAAGAATATAAATAAACCACTAGGATAAATTTCCTTATTCTCTGCATACAATCACCCAACAAAATGTAAACATATTCAAACCCTCACACTAGTCTCTAACCACCTCAATAATTTTTAATTTGGCACTTTTTCATCCTCATTACACTATTACACAAAGCACATCAAGTGGGAGAACTACATATGGCTTGATCCCTCTTTGGAGTATTGGTATGTAGGTAGTGTGTTCACATAAGGGGTGTGGATACATGTTCAATGCATCTTACACACACTAACTCCCCCCCTCTTTCTCAAGTTTTATCAAGAATAATGAAGGTCTAGGGTTTTAATATTAAATCATCTCTACAAGGAGCTCCATTGACATCAAGTACTCAATATTTCATAGGGAGACTCATACGAGAACAATGAACAAAACCCATAAAACTTAGATCCTTATGACCAGTGTAGACAACAAAGGTAGGAATGGACTATAGTATCAGACCGTAAAGTGTCTTGTTTTTGGCACTCCTATCCTTTCAGCAAATAAAATCTAGATTTTTTTATGACATTGTCCAAGTCTTGCACAACTAGTTTCAGCCTCTGTCTTAGCCATATCAGTCCAATTTTAAGCTAAGTTGTATTTCTCCTTATTTATTGTTATTTTTATAAAGGTTTAAAAGACACAATAAATTATACAAATTAGTACTATAATTATTAAAATATTATTTAATAATTTATTTTTCGAGATCCTTAACTAAAATAGGATTAAAATTCCATTATTTCTTAAAAATTTAAATCATTTGGTGAACCTGACTTACTTCGTTTACACATAAAAACCCTACAAACCCTAGGAAAAATTCATTGCTAATTTTTCCAATATTTTTTAAATTTTTCTTGCATATTTAAAATCAAAATTTCCATTTAATTTTAAAAATTTACCTTATTAATTTTTAAAATAATTTCATTCAAACCCTAGTTACCTTAAACTAAGTCCCTATATTTTTTTAGTATTTTTTTGATTTTTCCTACATATTTAAATAAAAAAATCACATTTAATTTTAAAATTGACCTTAGTAGTGTTAAAAACAATTTATTTCAAACCCTAGATGGATTTACAAGGTCACATTGCTTTTGAGGTATCACCTTACATCCAATTTAGATTTCACATTAAAAATAAAAAATGCATCTCATTTATTTCAAAACATTTATTGCAAACAATAAGGAGTCCATACTCAGTTATACCATGTGTAAGAATGATGAAGTTTACTATATGTTAATAGAAAGCTTCATTCTTTCCCTTTCACACTTAGTTTTCATAATATGGGATCATATTATTAAAGTTATTATTAAACATGTTAAGGTCCCTTTCTATAAAAAAAGTGTTTACTTTTCTTTGATGCAAGACTTCATTACATACTTTCTCTCTCTCTCTCATGTGGAATAATTTTCAACTTTATTTTTATAAACATGTTAGAAATGTTATGTTACAAGTCAAAGTTTTCATGCATTAGTGTAAAATTCCATGCTCTCTATCCGTTTTTTACTATCTCTCATGTCTAATATTATTTATAATCATATTTATATACAATTTATAACAACCACCTATCATGTTTGAATGTCATATCTTATGCACATGAAAGAACTCCCTTTTCCTCCTCTCCCCCAAGAGCATGATATCTTATTTATCTCTAAGTAGGTCCATGCTATCACCCCTCCAAAAGGTGAGGTAGTATATAATATTTTTCCTAATGCATACATTCATCCTATATCTTTTTCAAACCCTTTTCAACATATGTGTTTACATGTTCAATCAAAAACAACTAGGATTTGCACTTGTGAGACCCTAAGGGATCATATCAGTAGTATGAGAAAGTTAATTTCTAATTTACAAATGTAGAATAACCTATTACATGAAAATATCACAACATTATAAATTTATATTATAATACAAAAGCTTCAAAGGAACCCTAGTATCAATCATGCATATGCACCTTCACCTAGTAAAATTGGTTGCAAGTGATGTTAGATATCAAAACAAGAAATCACAATAAAATAACTCTACAACTAGTGATTCAAAAATTATTCAAAGATAAAATAATATTTCAAGTGAGGTACTAAGGGAAATGATTAAATCTAAGTTGATCAAACTACCTCCTCTACATCCAGTGAAAAGATCTAGATATTATTGTACATATCATAGAATGTATGCACATCACACAGATTCATGTTTAGAATTAAAAAACATATACAATAGATAGTTGCTAATGAGGACCCTATACAGGGTAAATTAGTCAATAAATCCATAGTAACCCAAGAACACATTCATAAAGGGTCAAATTTAGAAACAGTACAAAAGTGGTTACCAAAGCATAACTTAGAATACCAAAAGGATCAAAAATCAAAATTAGAGCAAGAAAAAGAACCACAAGAATAGGGAAAGCACAAAAATTATGAAAATATACCTCTTAAAAATGAGGCTCAACTTTCAAATTAGTATGGGTTTGGTCATAAATATCTAAAATAGTTTGACTATCAAGGTCAATGATTAGGCAAGCATGCTTTAGGCATCACTACTCCTGTTCTAGTAGCTAATAATGTTTATCAACAAGGTTTGGGATTTATTGAACATCCTAAGGTAAATCATTCACAAACACAATTCATCAAAGGAAAAAATGTAGATACAATAAAAGTCAACACTATCATTCCATTAGTTCAAACTCAAGATGATAATGATGAGTGTAAGAATATAGGTTATTATGTTTTCCAAGATACCAGTAATGAATCTGAATATTCAGTCATATTTTTAGCCATTCCATTATGATTCACAATCATTTATGATTCCTTTTTTTGATACAAGACACCATGACAAGGAGTCTATTATGAGACTCATCAGTTAGTATGATTTCTTCTTAGATTACTTGTACATAATTTCATAGTTTACTTGTACATAATTGATTAGATTTACTTGTACATAGTTTCCTTATGATTTATTGTATATAGCTTATTTCAAAAATACAAAAACATTCAAATATTTAAAAATAAAAAAACTTAAAAAATATCAAAATATAAAAACATTCAAATAACTCAAAATACCAAAAATATTTCAATTGTATGCATTATCCATGCTTTACATTTCTACTAGCATTCTAGACTTACGTTTTGTTTTCTATGTTATTATATGTCAATTTATCTACATTACTATGCTTCACTTGATCTCCTTTGAGTGTGTGTAGTGACATATAGAACTTTGATTACTTCACTCTACCCATTGAGTGGGCATCCTACTTCTACATTTGAGACATACATTAACATATCTACCCACTAATGGGATATTCTACATGACTAAACCATCCAGGTTATGTCATTTCCTCACCACACACTCTAGTTATCATGTTCATATACATTACATAGATTATTATTTTGAAAATCATTAGTATATAACACTTGTGTATTTCTTAGCATCTACCTAGTCTTGTATTACATGTTTTACATATTTTCACCTCTTACTTTGATTAGTTAGATGTGATTGTATTTATAGCATTTACATGCCTTCCTTTCTTGCATTGCATATCTAGATGTGATTGCATTTCTTAGTTCCTATTTTATCTATTGTATGTGACTTAAGACATTTTCCAATGTCCTTTGCTTCTATTATTATGTGTGCCTTAGGACATTTGCTAATGTCCTTTGCTTGTACTCTTTTATGTGATTGTGGCCCTTATGCCAACCTTTCTTATTTTAAATTATATGTATATGTGGCATTTTAACATGCCTTGTATGTTTATTTTCCAATTTAAGAGACATTTGAAAATGTTCCTTGTTTTCTTGGTCTCTTGGCCACTCTTGTGTGCTTCTTGCTTCTCACCTTGCATGCTTGTTACATATTTGCTTTTCATTATTTGCAATGACATGATCCATATCATGCATTATATTATTTTTTTGTATGCCATGATTGACATCATTCTCCATCCCTCCTTGAAAAATAACAAATAAAAACTAATAACTAACATTTCTATTTCAAATTCAATATATTACACCTGTTATTACATTGTTATATCTATCTAGGTATACCCATATTGATCTAACAATCTCCAATACAAACTATGCTATATCTTGAGACATATTTTCTATTATCATTGTTATATCATGTATTTTTTAGCATAACACACTTACAGGGCTCTTTCTTCTGAGGGTAGTCATTGTAGTGTCTTCATTATTATTATTTAAAGAGGGGAAAATAAATAGGGGATTTGTCATTGGGATCAGAGCCTCCTACTGATCAAAAAATTAGTTTTTAGAACACTCAAAATAGTAACCAGAACCCAATGTAGGTAGAACAAACTAGAAAAATAGTGATGATTAAAAAATAGTGATTAGAATTAGCAATGGACAAGAGCATCTAAAGTGCATAATAATGCTAGGTAGTAGGGTGTCCTATTTTTGGTGCTCTTATTTAAATAGGAAACCCTATATTTTCTTAAAATAGGTAAAAAGGTAAGTTTAGTTATAGTTTTGTCATTAATAATGCAGTTCAAAATCAAAAGTTTTAGTATAATCTTTCTCAAATAATCCATGTATAGGGGGAATCATGTATGACATGATGTATCTCACTTTTAGTTTCACATTGGGTAGTTGGTATAACTTCTAGATCATAATCCATGTTATAGACACTAGTGATTGGGGTTAATGTGCATGGCACATTAACTTTATTTTTTTCTAAGTTTAGTTGTTTTATTATTTTTGGGAAACTAGGGTTTAGTTGTTAAATAATAAAGGGTTAGGAGTAAGGGTAGAAATCTAGTGTAATATGACAAAATATAGATTTTTATCAAATAATTTACATGTGAAAGAGAAATAAACTTATCTAAAAATGGATTGAAACAAATGATTTAAAAGCTATAAATTATGATGTAGGATTAGGATATTATCATAAATCAAGATCTATCCTTAATTTTATGATTGGATAGAACTGAAATAGGACACTGGTGGCACTAGTGGCACTAGTGTTGTAGTTCACTTCTATTGCTATTGTCCATGAGACTTGATCTTTTTGGGTTTTGTTAGTTGTGTCTATGTGACCCTACATGTGAAGTTTTGGAAGATAGAAGTTAACATAGCTCATTGTAGATCCATTTTAATCTCAAAAACCTATAGCTATCTACACACATGAAAAAAACAAATGCATCAAAAGTATAAGGGGAAAAACTAGGTTAGGGGAAGTATGATCACATGATCTAAAACCCATATTGTCTTCATCACTACCTACATTAACCCTCAAACTAGGCTCTCAAATTAAATGTGGTTGTCCTTTAGGGAACATGCATAGTAGATGCAAGAATGAACTTTTACCTATGCCCTTTCTTGATCAAACATGTAATTCTATGTGTGATACAGAATGCTAAGCTATACTATTGACTAATTTTTAATTATGTAATGTGCCAAAGTAGTAATTACTAGATATAAAATACCTTTTGTAGTCCTTTATATAAGAGACTCTTTATTTCAAATTTGGGAGATTTAATCACATTTGGATGCCATTGGAAAACATAGGGATGAATTAAAGAAATGGGCTATGACTCATTAAGAGAAAGAAATTGACTGTTAGAGAAAAAATTGACCTTGGATAGGAGTGTTGAAAATGGACACCCTAGGGTCTAGCACTATAGTCCAATGGAAGTGATCTTATCATATAGGATTGAGACTAGGGGGATGGAATTGGTATGAGAAATCTAACTTGGTTGAGGTGGAATGAGGTTTTAAAAGTCTACAAATGACTGGTAATAGGTAAAAAGGTGTCTAGAGCATGGAATGAGACTAGGATGAGTAAAATGAAAGACATGGCCAAATGTGAATAAGGCTCATATTCTATAGTCGGGGTCTCTTATGAAAGTATTGTGAAAAGACATGATATGTGTGGTTGTTTGACCAATTTAGGGTGTATACATTTTCCGCCCTTTTATTTTAAATATTAAATGAAATAAAGTAGTAGAGTAAAAGAAAGAAAAGAAAATGCATACCTGAGCCTACCTACGTAGAAATGAATGTGTTGTAAAAGGGTCCAACTCACTTCCTAGCTATGGAAGTGGATGGAGAGCTAAATTGTGCCTAGAGATAGAAGGAATCCCTAAAATGGATGCCCCCTATACTAAATATAGAATTGGAATCTATATAACAAGGAGAAGGAGGGAAATGCTTTCCCTTTGTGTTGAATCTGATTGGAATGAGAAATTCTTAGAGGCCCAAAACCAATGTCTACCCTCTGTCCCACAACAACTCATGTAATCTAGAATGTGTGTATAAAATCTATATGTTATGAAGAGAAAAATATATCATGCCCCCACTCTAGATATTTGAACTAGAACTGAGAAATACTCAAAGGCCCAAAACTAATGTATATCCTTTGTCTCACATAAACTCGTGCAGTCTAGATTTAGGTAATGCTATGAACCAACCATTAAATATGATCATATAGTCTAACTTGGTTATAACATGGGTACAACTAAGTGTAATCCAAAACTTTTTTAAATGTGCAAGAAGAGAATGACATGTCTTACCATTCCAATCTATATATTCTTGGATGGTGAAGAACATTAACATCTATGCCATGTGCCCCCCCCCCCCCACAAATCTAGTATGCGAGTGATGCATATGTATAATATGTTAATCTATATAACAAAATATGATATGACCTATCTTGACATACCCCATGTTCAAAACTAGAAATCAAAAGCACTTTGCTCTACACTATGTCTCTAATCTTTTATCTAGTCCTGTAACTATGTCATGTTGTATGAAGTTGTATGTGTGAGATGTGTAATATGTATATTCCCCCAAATTTGGTATCTAAATATAAATTTATATCAAAGTCACTATGAATCCATATAATCTAAAACACTATATCTGACTAATCTATGTATCTATAAACTGAAGGTATATCTCTCTAAATATCCTAAATAATGCTAAGTGACCCATGTAATATGAATCATTATATATTTCAACCCATTTGAGTTGAATCTAATAATTTGAATACTATAGGTGTAAGAACGATGTTGAACGACCCATGTAGTTTGAATCACTATATATTTCAAATGATCTAAGTTGAATCTAATAATTTGAATATTGGAGGTGTAATAACCATGGTATATCTACCTATGAGAGTTGATGGAAATATTGGGTAAGTGTAGGACTAATAATAGTATGAATGATACCCCCTTTGGGGGATAGGGATGATATCTCATGATAGAGGAATTTAATACAAAAGTGATGACTAGTGGCATAGGAATAGATGCAAGGTTGGTATAGTTTGAATTGATTGAGCAATTATTTGATTGATTAGACTAAGTTGTTAGAATTAAAACAAGTTTTTGATTAGTGATGATCAAGGTGTATGTCTAGGTATAAGAGAGGTGTGTGTGTGTGTGTGTGCCATAGTAGGAAAATTACGTAGTAATACATCAAGGATTATGTGATTTAGAATGTATTGTTGTCATGATTTTGTGGAATAAAATGGTTTCTAAAATGGAGCTATGGGGTTCTAGCTATGGGGAAAATGGTATCTTGTTTTGAATGACAAAGTTTTTTGATATAAGAAAGTTGAATTGATTATTGATTCATTTTCACATTTAATAGGTTTAGATTTGGAGCTATGGAGTGAGAGATATGCCAATAAGATGAGTATTTACCATGACCCAGTTTGAGCAGTTGGTAGCCTAGGGTCAGGTTGGTGGTGATGTTACCTTAGTAAGTAGATAAAACATGTTATTTTTGCCTATTTGGAAGCCTATTTTTGATGTTTTTGAGCTATTTTAAGTGTCTTAGGAAGTTTTTGACTATTTCTAGTCCTCTTATTTGAGAGTCAGTGTTCATGTCTAGTGTTCAGTGTTGTTGTCTAGGTTCTATTACTATTTTCCAGCACTGGGGTCCTTTCTATAGTGTTTTTATCCACTAGGGCTAGATTTATACACTAATTATGAAAAAGTAAAGATATTCAGAGGTGGTATGTGGACTTCCAAAAGGATAATGGGTGGTTAATTGAGTGAGAAAGATGATGTAAGAGGCATTCAGGAGCTTGAGGAGCTGTAGGGTCATCGAGTGCTAGGCTAGACAATGGGACTAGTAATAAAGGAAAGAGTGAGACTGAGAGTGAGGACATGATGCCCATTGATGATTTATTATATCTTGACATGATTTATATGTTTTGAAAATTTTGTTATATACATGGATACTGGGTTGATTTTGATTTAGGCATATTGTGTTATAGATTGTAAAATAGATTGGTATAGTAATTTGTAGATTTTAGAAATAGTTGATCTAGTACTAATGTTGAAGGTTGTATATGTTTAGTAAAAAGGTACTTGGGACATGTGATTTGATAATTTTTTGATAAAATTTATGTTAAGTTTTGATTTGTAATCATATGTAAGCAAAAATTTGTTATTTTGTAATTGGTAAATTGTTTGGATAAAATGAGTTGGTTTAATGTTGGTAAAAATATGATTTGGTAAGATCTAGATTTTGATAGGATAGTTATGGATATGGATAGTTATTGGTAATTAGGAATGTTAGGTGTTAGCATATGGGGATATAAGATAACACATTATGTGTATTACTTGCTTGAGAGTGGCTCAATAATACAAATGATAGCTAGACCTTTGGCTCCATTATTGCCCTGATAAGTGAAGCTAGGAACTAAAGATGGTATGAATATGTGTCATATCACTCTATATTGTATCACTATCTGAACCTTGATGACCAACTAAAAAAGTGTCGAGATTGCTCGTGATGTGTAGGAATATGTTTTGTATCTGATACTATCTATTGTGTACTAACTATATCTATACATGGAGATTCTAGAAAATGTAACTTCATTGGATGTGGCATGTAAAATATGTGTTATGAAGAAGGCTCATCTATCCATAAGCATATACCCTATGGCCTCTATTGTGATGTGTATGACTGATCAATAGTTTAATATGGAGCTAAAACTTATGATGGAGACTCATTTAATCTCAATTGTAGTGGGTTACTAATTCAAATAGGCCCCAAAAAATGTTACCAAAGTGAATATCTCTCTAGATTAGTAATATATGATGTGGGTTCATTTAATCTTAGCTATAGTGGATTTTTACATGAGATATGACTCAAAAATTATGGCCATAGTGAACATATTTCTTAAATATTACTATGTTGTGATGCTTGTGACTATGTTGGATATGTATATGGAACTTCAATATGTACTCCTTAGACTATAATGTTATATGTAGGATGTTATCTTTGTATTAGTTTCCAAAATTTCTAAATAGGTTGAATATGAGATCTTTTATGAGGCTCTATCTTAGAACTTGCATTATTCTCATGATGAGTGACTGATGATTCCTATAAAGGAATGTCTTAAGATGACTCAGTCATGGCTAAATGAGGTATATGGTTCCATGATGGAGGACATCTTAATGTCCCCTATGTTAATGCATTGATTCCATTATAAACACAGCTATTAATTTAATCTTTTATTCCATAAGAATCATTATCTCTATGTCCATGGATACGAGGATAGTTATAAAAGGGCTAATGTAGTTATTTCTATAGGAGATGTGGATCTCATTGATGAGTAGAAGGTAATGTGATTAACATTATATCTAATAGTGTTGATAATATGACACATGGTCGGTCTTTATCTAAATCAAACTATAGTTTTGCCTTGTTATTTTTTGGAGTGCATACTATAGGTTTTGCTTTGTAATCCAGCTTTCTATTCTCAACTAGTTGCTTCTCTAGTTGTGGTCTCCTATCTTGTTTAGGACATGGTGGATGTTGTGTGCTTGGAGCTATAGATGTAGGTATTGCTATGAAATATAGATTAATCCAATCAACTAAATCTATCTCAATCAATCCTAATTTATTTTCCAAGGCTAGAATAGTATAGCATAAGTGCCTGAAAGAAGACTATCTAATATAGTAGATGCTCAAGGAGAGGTTAGTGAAGCACCTTAATAAACATATCCTAAATATATAAATTTATTGGTTTATATATCAATCTTATCATGTTGGTCTTGAATCTTATGATATACTCACTAACTAGCTCTGAAGTATTCTGATGTAGTGTGTCATGTTTCTCATAAGTAACATGAGGACCCATGTTTGCTATATAATATCTAAGAAATGCCTCCTCCAAGTCATCATATATGTGCAAAGAACCAATGAGGAGTAGATGAAAGAACAAATTATGTGCTTCCCCTACTAGTGTTTTTTAGAAAAATTTCATTAGAATCAAAGGACTCACATGAGATGGTAGATCCTTCTAAAATTCATAAAGGTGTATGAATGGATATTTATTTCCATCAAAGTGAGGCAATTATTGTATTTCGAAATGCTCAAAAAATGAATATTTTATGAATGTATTTGAAAGAGGATTACCATGTAAATCATTGGCATCCATCCAAGACTTATAACCCTTGTTTTCCAAGGTAAGGAGATATACTTGGTGTTATAATTCACCTACTGCATACATTAAAGAATTAATATCCTAGGATGGTATATTAACATCTTGAAGTGGTTAATTTAATCATTGAATTTGATCAACAATTTTAGGCATGAGGATGCTACATTTAGTAATTAGATCATAAAGAGGGGGTGTACTCACTTGAACCTTGGGAGTAATGATAACATGGAACTTAATAGAGTGATGTGGGCTATGATTCTCTTTAGGTGAAGAGTGTGAACTGGGTTCTACTATAGTGAGGGGTGGTTTGGGAGATTCATTGGTATCTTTATGTTTTAGTGAATCAAATTCTAATTGAATATAAGATGTGATTTTATCATTAACATGTGCGTTAATGGAAATAGAACCATGCATATAAGTAGAAATGAAATTTGGTAGAGCATTACGTTTTGGAGGAGTGAGAGAAAAGTTAGAAACGTGAGATTCATTTTCATCTTCACTATGTTCATAATAATCATCATTTTTCCATGCATTATCATATTTGAAATATTGTTCATAATCACTCTCATTTTCATATGCATTTCCATGTTCACTATCATATTCATTATCACTAGGGAGACGTGTAAGAGAAGAATTTAATTCTTTCCTAATATGAAATAAATTATCATGTGAAATTAGAATATTATATGCATCTATGTTATCCATGAATGGAGTGTATACATTATTTTCATTTGAAATAGGAGAAGTAAAATACAAAGAGTTTTCATTTAGACATTATTTTGATAAAGTAAAGTTGAGAGCATGAGATGTATCATTTGAATCATGTATTGTCATAAGGTTGTTGAATTACAATTATTGGTTGTGGTAGATGAGTTGGCCCTAATGTGGGTGTAACAAAATTATTAGCTAAGGGAGTTGAATATTTACCATTGTTTGATTTATTATTAATTTCCATTATTTCATATGAAATTTATGCATGTTCAAGGGGTTATTCTCAAAGTCTATCTCTAAATTTATATAGGATCTCATCTTTATTGACAATCAAGTTTTCATTGTTAAGAGGAGGGAGAGTGTCCTCATTTATAAGTTATGTATCATCTTGATCTTAATTATATTATTCATCTTCAAATGCATTATCATTGAAATACACATAATCAGGGTGTGAAGTATGAAAAATAGGAGTTACAACAGGTCCCTTATCCATGGTATAAGCTCGAATACTAGGAATCTTAATATGTTCAATAGGATTAACACCTAGTCTAGCACATCTTCTTAATAGAAGAGAGAAAGATTTTTTAGACATGGAATATAGCAAACAAAGTAAAATAGAGATGCTACAATATAATATATAAAATCTAAAAATTTTAAAATAGATAATAAAAATAGGAAAAATAAGGATACAAACCCTAAGAACATCTAGGGTTATGGTTTGAGCAATGGTGAAAGTAAGTCAAAGTCCCCGAATGTTTTAACCTTTTAAGACTTAATAAATGTAAATCATATGATTATTAAAGAGATGAGTAGACTAAATCAAGGAAATAATAAGTAATAAATACAACCACTAAATTTTTACAAAATTGACTAGCTTTGAATTTTTTAAAATAGTAATAAATAATACAAATAAGAACTTAGCTCGAAAAAAACTGAGATGTGTGATGTGGGTGTTTAAAATTGAGTTGAAATTTGGTATGAGTGTCATAAACTAGATCCCAATGTCATAACCCTTCTTGAATAGTAGTGCCACAATTGAATAGTAATGCCATTATTATAAAAGAGGCGGTAGTGTCTTCTATGCATGATTGTCCCAAGATTCTAGGTGAACATGTGTCTAGATCTCTATGGTATGTTCCTTCATGCATGAGTTTTGAAACCTTAAATTTTTCCTATAATGACTAATTTATTTAGAAAACCCTAATTTTCCTTGTAGCTAGGGAATCCAGTTGACATGAATTTAAAAGTATGTTCATTAGTAGGGTTGGTTGGACATCCTCAACACCCTGCTATGAAGAGAGTTGCCTACATAAAAATACACTAATGAAGGATCAAACATGATGTAGTTATCTCCACCTAAGTGATATTTCATGTGCAAGTGATGCTACTATGATATTGGCTTTGAGTTCCTTGAATGCACTTGAGATAATAAATCTAGGTAATCTAAGCTTAAGACTATTATAAATAATAGTAGGTAATATGAGCTCAGATTACACATCGATGTTGGATGTGGAAATGACAAA
>JARHVA010005061.1:0-240000 GCA_037957365.1 Torreya grandis
TTAATAATTCATTATTATAGAGATGTTGTTTGGTAGTTATATTTTATAGTAATATTATTATAAACAATATTATAAATAGAGGTTTGAATATAATATTGTTTAGATATATTTTTATAATAATATATCATATATAGAGTGTATAATCTAAGGGATTTGGGGAGAAAAGTTAATGGAGAGATAGTATCCATGGATATAGGTATAATGTCCTATATATTTGTAATGTCCTGAATGGTTTTAATTAATCGGAGTGAATAAAGTATTTTAATATATTTCATGTATGCTTCAAATGAATGAAATATATATATATATATATATATTATATTTATATATATATATATGAACCAAAATTATTATCTTCTAATAGAGCCATGTTATATCATAGATGGGCTTGTGAGATTAGAGAATTTATAGATAATTTGAATAAATTTATTTATATTGTGATCTATGGAATGTTTTGCATAGAACCCCACATTTGAAGATTATGTATCATGCCAATCTACATTTTGCATTGTTTGTGGCCTTTTTCTTATATGTAGATTTTGTCAGTGTATTGTTAAGTCAACGTAGATCTTGTCTATTCCCTACATTCAATAATGTAGCTTGATGTCAAAAATATTTGAATGGGACTATTATTGCATCAAGGATTTGTCATTTATCTCTTCATTATTAATGCCAAATCACTAATCACCCACCTAAAGAGTCTTTAACAAAAATTAACACTTAATTGTGATGAATTCTAGATCATGTCATCAAGTCTATCAATATTCTAGCATAGTTAGTTTTGTTGTGTTGTTCAAGTGATTTTGATATGAAAATAAGTGTGGAGATATAATTAAAGAGGAATTGAAGGTGTCGGTCCTAGGATCATGAAGGTACTATAGTCAAATTATATTCAGTGACATTTGTCTATTTTTAGATCTGATATGCATGGAGATAGAGGTATTTAAAATTAAATCCTCAATCTGCATATATATTGTTTAGTCTCATAGCTTAGTGTATTTCATTTAACCTCGTAGTTTAGTGTCTACAAATTTATTTGTTTTGTAAAAATAAATACAAGTGTAAACTGTATGTCTTAATTGCTACCAAATCTTACAGTTAATGTGTTTTAATTTTCTAAAATCATATGTCTTAGGAGTTTTTAGATTACAATTATGATTTAAAAAAATTTAGATTATAATAAGTTTTATAGTGGTCAATTATATAGTTTATAGTAAAGTTTCATCTATATTTGTAATTATTTATTTACAAAATCTAATTTAGGTTATTGTGTCTTTATCGCATTTAAAGTTCATTCTGAGTCTAATATGTCAATGAAAGTCAAAAATAGCAAATTTTAGTAAAGTATTTTGTCATCTAGGTCAATAGTGTCTATATACATGTAATTATATGCATTATCACTTTTACACAATGTCCAAATTATGGTGGGGGGGGGGGGGGGGGTTCATAATGGACAAATTGAGATACATTGAAAAGTTTGAAGGAAATGATTTTCACACATGGAAAGTAAGAACTTAGTTATTACTAATCAACAAGGATTATTGGGATATTGTTGATGGAAATATAAAAAAACCAAAATATGTAGAGGAAATAATAAATGGGAGAGAAAAGATTGGAAAGCAACAAAAATGATTGACTTTGGGTTATCTAATGCTTACTTGCATCATATCGACCTTCAAAAAGTTCAAATAACATATGGATTGCATTGAACAAGTTATTTGGATCTTAAATAGGAAGTGCAATAGTGACTGTCAAACATAAGTTGTTAGGACTCAAGATGGAGTAAATTGACAACATGGTATAACACATAAGTAAGTTTCACTCCATTCTAAATAAATAAATAGGAATAAATGTAGATGTATTTGATGATGATGTAAAATATATTTTACTGAATAACATGCCAACTAGATATTCCAATATGGTTTTTACACTAATCAAAATAAACCTAGCTTAGAATATCTAATTTCTTCATCGATATATGAAGAAAATAGGAATATTTATCTAGCTAAAAGTGTATTGTATGGTAAAAAAGAGAGGATAAGTCATATGCTAAAATAAGATATAAATCTTCTTTCAAGCAAGGATCAACTTCCAAGAATACATATAAATAATTTACGTCTATTGTAAACAAACTAGCCATTTGATTGTAAACTGCACAAAGAGAGCCAAGGATTAACATGATAGAAAATTATAAAATAATGACATGAATGACGATGAAGATGATGAATAAGAACCAATGAATGATGACATTGGTTATAATTTTTAAGATTACTTATATTGAGCAGACCTATAGGAGGTTGAAGGACACTAGAGGATGGAGTCTTTCTACACCTCTCATTGGCCACTAATAAAGGGGTGCTTCTTGCTATAGTGGCACATATTATATATTTATTATTATCAGCATGTGTTTGTATGTGTGAAAAATAAAGAGGTGAATTTCCTATTTTATCACATTAGGCATTGCATGAAAAAGTGTTTAGGAGATGTAAGAGTGAAATTTGAACAAATGGTGTTCTTTTTATGGTTACCACACTGTTAGGCTGATGTGTTCCCTTAATGAATGGTTAATGGTAGATGTTCATGTTCAAAGTTCTCACACTAATTCTATTGATGTGTTCTTGATAATGAATGGTAGATAAGAAGTTGATGTGTTCCTTCATTACTTTCATTAAGTCTTTTGAAACACAAATTGCCATGTAAGGCTTAAGGGGGGGTGGGGGAATGTTAGGGAATAATTAGTCCTCATAGTAATTTGTAAATCATAATATGAATAATTACATGAGTAATAATTCATTATTATGAATATAGGTTTGAATATGATATTGTTTGGATATATTGTTATAATAATATATCATATATAGAGTTTGGATAATCTGAGGGATTTGGAGAGAAAGACTAATGGAGAGATAATCTCCATGAATATAGTAATAATGTTTTTATATATTTGTAATGTCTCGAATGGTTTTAATTAATCAAAGTGAATAAATTATTTTTAATATATTTTTTATATGATTTGAATGAGTGAATTACATATTTAATATGTAAATCTGAACTAGATTTATTAGTTCTATATTCTATTTTTTGTTTGAAAGACTAGGTTGACCCTGTTGACATAGTTCTTAAATACCCTTGATTTTGTAGTACAAAAATAACACTATCAAATCTATTCTATAATGTCTACATACACTGTCATTTGAATTGACACTGTACTATATTTCAAATTGGGATTTAACAATTATATGCTAGTAATTATTTCACACTTTCAATTTCAATTGTTTGCATGCTTAAAGTAGATCACATAGTCTAATTAGATGGTTTTTAAATATACCATTTAGTTTTACTATTTTTCTCTTTCTTTCACATACTACCAAATCATATAATTTCAAAATGCATTTAAACAATTGTCTACCCAAGGCCTACCTCCTTGGATTTCATCACCAAGAGGGAAGTCAACTTGGGTTTTTGGCCAAGTATAAACATGTAGTTAATGGTATAAATTAAAAAATCACCTAAAACTCTTATCTCTATGGGATTTTGAAGCCAGGGGTTAGGTCCCAATGCTAAGATAGTAGTATGATTGTCAACATACATCATTTTTAGCCTAAATGTCTTAAAACTGTTCATAGATTTCTTTCTAGTTCCCTAATTTCAGCCAACATCCCTATCACACTTAAAATAAAAATTTATAAATCTAACAAAATTTAGGATGACCACTTAGTTAGAATTTAATTTTTAGTTGACTACTTTCTCTTTGCTCATTTTATGTTGTATTGTAAAAACTTGCATTGGCCAATGTTGGTGCAAGGTTTTGTTTTGTGTGAATTAATTGGATCATTCCTATTAACCCAATTTCATATGTGTTTCCTTTCATTTCTTACTTCCAATTACATTGAAAAAAATTCCTATTTTTAATACACTATCATTTTGTTCGACATGGTCTCTTACAGACTATCTCTTTTCCCTATCTATAGTACTAAGTCAAACTCATCAACCCAATATTCATTTATGCCTCTCAAGATATAGTACTAAGTCAATTATGTTCACTCTATCTCTTTCTTAGGCTATTTTATATCCTAGGTTATAGTACTAGGTTAACCCTATCAACTCTGTATCTTTATTCACTTAACTTTAGTCCCTATTTTTAGTACTGGGTTGACCTAGTCAACTCTATACTCTTATCTATTCATTCCTATTTCCTTGATTTTTAATCACCTTTGTCTTACCTAATCCATCTCCCTCATCATAAAATTCCTATTTTAAGACAACACTAAGTTGAATTCAATGAATATGATGAGTCTTAATAACCCTCACAGGTTCTCCCTTGAGCAGCTTGTGGTTCCTATCCTAGATGAAAGCAATGTTCATATAGCCACTTGTACAACAAAATATGTTACCCATCCTCATTATTATTTGCTTCATAATCCTCTCTTCTCACTTGAATATCAACCTAAATTAGATTATACACCAAAAATGTTCATTTTCATCTCTAAATTTCTTCAACATCGAGGAAAGGATTCTTCTACCATTTACCATCTCATGATAAGTGGTCAAATCGAAGAGCCTCATTCAAAATATCCCATGTTCTCACATGGATTTGGGGATACAAGATTATTTTATTTTCAACCTCTTCCCTCTACTTTTACCCCTTCTCATACCATGGCTTCTTCTGCTTTGATTTCTTTTACCTTCATGCCTAGTATCTCTACTAACTTGGCAAGTTATACATCTAGTGGTCCTCTTCCAAGAGCCACTCTTCTCAATTCTTCCACTAGTGTATCATTTTATACCCATTGTAACCACACATATAATGATTATTATTAGCATCCCTTTACTAGTCCATCTTTTTCCACACAAGCAAATTATGCCACTAGTGCCTCACTTACCAATAATTTTTCTCAATCTCCTATTAACACCCATAGTGGTACCCAAGCCACTATTACCAATTCTAATGCTTCAAATATTACCACCAATTCAACTCAAACCCATCAAATACTATTAAAAATCTTAATCAAGTGAATGTTTTTCAAGCTAAAAATGTAAATCAAATTACGTAAATGCAAAATCAGCTTATCCATCTTCAAACCTAACCTCAACATATGCCATGGGGCATGCATAATCAAAACATCCCCCACCTCCTATTAGGTATTCCCATGGTAACTTATCCCTTAACCTCCTCTGGTTAATAAAACAATCAACCATCTTAAAAATGAGCCTCTTACATCTCAAATTGCTAATATTGATATAGGAGGTATCACCCCTACCATTTCTTACAATGGGTCAACTGATCTTACTCTTCATTTAAAAACATTTAGAAATATATATAAAGATTGGGTCAAACTAAATACATTTATCATGACCAAGCTATTAGAAAAAAATATCATAAGTGATGCTTTAGATTGGTATAACTAGCTTAAATATGGCTCCATTACTAATTAGGAAGATTTAGTAAATGCTCTAGTCAAAGAGTTCCAAACTAGAGATCTTCTTGAGAATACCTTGGCCCATTTTATCAATTATAAGCAACTTGAAACTGAGACTGACCAAGATTTTATTAAATTATGGAAGCCTTTGTCTAAAAAATGTGAACATAATATGGTTGATGATGACCTTTTCCATCTATTTACCAATGCTCTTTTTCCCGAATTGTAATATCAGGTCTAGATTCTCTCTTCATGTACTTTGGAGGAGGCTATTAACCAAACAAAGCATCAATATTTCCTTTTTCATAAATTTGAACCATCCCAACCTTCTATGGGTACTCATATCTAACTTAATAATAATAATAATAATCATGATACCAATGATGGTGTCATGAACACTTATGATATCATTCACACTATTCAAGTTGTTGTTCCTAACCAAACTTTGAGACAAACTTCCCCTCTAAACCATATCACTAATCCTTATTTATCTTCAACCAATAACATCAATGTTCATAAAACCTTATCCTTATAAAAATTACTAAAATGTATACTAAGGCCTCTCCCATGATAACTTGATCCTCATCTCATGAAATCTTGGTAAGATCCCAAAAAAATTTGTCAATTTCACACTAGTTATGGTCATTCTCATGAGACCTATAAGCAACTTCATAATTTGGATATGGATTTTATTCTTGGTCCTAATTTTGACCATGATTCTATCATTATTAAATGACAATAATCATATGAAATTTATTTCAAAGCCTATGAAACAAAAACTAAATCTTAAGATTTAAATTAGGTTAATGCTCATTTGACCACATATAAAAATCCTCTTCCAAATCACCAAGATACCGAAGATAAAACTACCCCTTCTACCAATAATTTCAATAGTCTTATTGACCCAAATCCTAAAGAGAATGTGGTTAATATGAATACCATGTGAAGGGTGGTTGATTTCATTGATCCTCAACCCATCTACACACCTCCATTGTCTTGCACATTTCATGTTATCTAATATTCTTCTCCAACTCACCTAAATGAGTTGGGGCAAGATGACCTTATATCTTTTGATAAACCAATTCAAAATCCTCCCTTGGATAACACTTCTTATACTATTTCTACCATCCCTCCATCTTCTTTAGCTAACAACAATGACAATCAAGCATTTATTAACACTTATTATAATCCTTCTCAAACCACACCTACATAAACTACTCTATATTCTTACCATAATATACAAACTTGTCCTCTAATTAAACCTTCTACCTCTTATCATCATTCATTCACATGTACTTTGGCTCCTTCTTCTAAGGACCTCCTTCAATACTATGCACCTCTTTCCAACAATCTTCTTATAAGATATGATGAGTGGGATCCTATCATATAACTCACTAATCTCCCATCCTAAATCCCATTTGTTGAACTTATGAAAACCTCTCTACATCATTGTAACCATATTATGAAACTTTTGTTTGAAATGAACATCCCTCATCCTCCCGTAACATGATGTGAAACAACCTTATGTGGATTATAAGATAGAATATTGTAACAGTGCAAAGATATGCCCATACATGTTTATGAAATAATGGAGACTTATCTTTCCTTCAAATTTCCCATTGATTATATGATTCTTAATGAAATTATACTTCATGTAAATGATCCTCCTCTATTCATTAGTGTCTAAATTGGTGATATCCAAGTCAAGTGTGCCTTGATTGATGAGGGTTATAGCATTTGTGTTACCTCTCTCAATTTTATGAAAACCATTGGATATTCTAAATGCAATCTTAAGTCCACACACAACACATTTCAAGGCTATGATCAAAGGTAAATTCCTTCTTTAGGTTGTGTGTGGGCTCCCCATTACCATCCTACCTATTAATATTCATGTGAAGGTGACAATATATAACTTCCTTATATCTTAAAATAATTTTTTGGTAGGCCATGGAATCATTATATGAAATAAATTACATATTATGATTTCTAATGCATAAAATTTCATCAAAATGGAGCCATCTATAAGATTTAGTGGGACACCAACCCTTAGAATTTCAAATAATTCTAAGACTAGGGTGTATTTAAGATTCTTACCCTTGAACCCTTTCCAAGCATTCCATTTCATAAATCTCAATGATTTAACTTTCCTATCAATTCTACATGAGGCTATAATGATCATCCCAAACTCATTAGGAATATTCACCCTAACCTCCTATATTCCAATGATGATGAGCCTGATGAGATCAATCTTAAGATTAAAACTTTTGATCTCTCACCTCATCTCATCTCTCAACTTCCCTCTTCTTTGAAACCTCATTCTCATCAACCATCTTGTGATGATATCCCTATTATCTTAACTAAGACTCAACATTCCATTCATCACACTACATTGGATGACAAGATCATCCCTACTTGCATCATTAATCTTCATACACCTAATTATGATGATTTTTATACCTTAGATGATCCATTCTTAGGAGGTGTTATTCAAGATTAATATGAGATTAATTTTTATCATCCCTCTTTGCTTCAGTCTTTTAGTATATCTTCCTGTATTCCATTTTATATCATTCCTAATTTTAGAATTTTTCCTCTTTATTATAGGGTAGAGATGATGCACAAACCTAAAATCTATAAAGAACCTTTTAGGACTATGCTTAAGGATAATTCTATGACTAGTCCCTATCATTGTAATAGATACCATGACCTTTATAGCCTACTTATCCCTGATATGTGTGTGACTATCCTTTAGCCTTTTGTAGACCCTACCACTCCCTTAGCAAAGACTAATTTAGATCCCATTCCCACTCCCACTCTAGTTGAGTCTCTTTCTTATTTTGATAATATTGCTCCTTCTATAGGGCCTTATAAAATATCTCCACCAACCCCATCTTTTCTTGGTTATGGTTTATTGCCTTTATCACAGTTGGCTCCTTTGACCACCAAATAGGCTGATCAACCTTATTGTGACATTCATAAAGTTGTCAGTTACTAGACAAGATATTTTTCCCTATACCAAGCTCCCTCATCTTCTATTTCCCCTCCTATTATGAGTACACCTACCAATACTAATCATAAGCATATCTATTGCTTCCATGGCACATATAACCATTCATCCACATATTATTATAAGCTACAATAATGTATTAACACTTTGTAACCTACTACTCTTAGCCCT
The DNA here is from genome assembly GCA_037957365.1 of Torreya grandis. Lineage (NCBI taxonomy): Eukaryota > Viridiplantae > Streptophyta > Pinopsida > Cupressales > Taxaceae > Torreya > Torreya grandis. The sequence continues at coordinate 8,599 of JARHVA010005061.1, forward strand.
CTAAAAATGCCATACCTCTCCTAAAAATATTACCTAAGTATATTCCTAGGTATAAAGAGGTATATTTTATTTGGCACCAATGTGGCGCACATCACACTGGCCATTATCACATCCTTTAGTAGCATCTCAAGGATAACCTTTTAACCATTATTGCACCTTCTATCATTATTCCCATAGGTCATTCTCATAAGAAGGATCCCCCTTCTTCCCCCATGGTCCCACCTTCTATGGATCCATATCCTCTTGTGGTCCCTTCTTCACCTCCTATTCCTCCACATGTGAATCCTTCACCCATGGATCTTCCCTCACCCATGGATATTTTCCACCCATGAGTCCCTCACCTATGGCACCTTCCCCATTGGAGACCCCTTCATCTCCTATAGAGTCCACTACCATGCATTATCTTGAGCATCCCCTACATTATATCCCTCATCAACATGATATATTGAGCATTCCTACATGTTCTATTGAATAAATTTAATGTGAAATATTTTCCCATCTTTCACTAAAAATTGATGAGACATTAGATACAATTCACATTCAACTTCATAGAGACTTATCTGATGTTATGGATAATGTGTATGGAGAAATATATCATTACTTATGAACACATGCATGGTGTTATTACATTTTCATTTGGATTGGACGTATGTTCCAAATTTATATTTATCTATTGTTATATCATTTGACATTGTGTCAAATTCTTATCTATATTATATGGTGACTTTGGTTTTACACTTTATATTTCTTATCATGTTGTTATGTTCTCTTATGGATTTCATTTTTATCATCACCTTCTTTTTATTATCTCATTTTCTTACAATTTCTAATTTTTTTTCATAACTATTTTCTACCTTATCTCTATATACACATCTAATTATTATTGTGACTTGGTTATAAAAACCTTGCTCCTTTTAGGCATTTCTATTTTACTATATGAGCAGCTAGAAAATAAATCATATCATTATAATATCATTTTAATGGTTCACTTTGGATCTCCTTTTATTCACCTTTATTCCCTTTCACAAATTAAGCATATACATGGTTGAAACTTGAGAGAACATGATAGTTCATCGTTAAGCCTAAGTGTTCTAGTCAGTGTTATATTTAGATACTTAGCTTCCTTTAGCCAAAGCCTAAAGCTCATTCATGTGTATTTTTTTATCTCTCATGATTGGTCATTCCAAGTATGTATGGAGGAGGAATCATAAAATCTTAAAAAACATTGAAAATCTAAATCATTTAACAAAAGGTAATGATTAAAAAGGTAACAATCAAAATTCTTAAAAAGTCAAATCACACTAAAATATGTGATTCCAAGCACATATCCTTTTTTATTAGAAGATAAAACTCCACAATCGACCTCAAAATAGAGCTGAGGTCCATTGGGGTGAGGTATGCCAATAGATTTGAAAAGGAGAATAAAAAACTTTTATTACCACCTACTTTGTCATGCAAGTACCCAATCTTCATAGTAGACTGATGGATCTATAAGGGGTCTGAGGAATGGGGAACACATTATGGGAAGGTAGGTCCATTTTAATTTTCTTGTTAAAAAATAACTACATGAGTTGATCTTAGTATCACACTTATTAGACTACATAGTTTTGTGTCTAAAATAAATAAGTATCCTCTGTATATTGATGGTCACTAGTCACTTAGTGTCTTATCTTGTCCTTTGTATGACTTATGTATCCTAAGGTCTCCTCATTAGATTCCTATGTTATGATTCTTACATTCCCTTTTTCACACTCTACAACCCTAATATTTCCCCTTGAGAAATATTGTTTTGTTCAATGATCACTCCCCTAGGGATTCCACTTATGAGTTTCATTATAAGACCATGGATAGGACCTAGCCTTCCTCACAAATTACCAAATTTTCACATTACCATTACCAACATCCCATTTTACCATATTTTCATATTATTTCTATCTCATTGGTGCTCCATTTGTGAGTTGTAGTGTAAGACCATGGATAGGACCAAGTCTTCCTCACAAAAATTTTCAATATTTAAGTCACAACAAAAATACATGTGTCAAATACTAGATAAGATGTGATTGATTATGAAGTACATGTCATGGACATGCTTACCATATTTATTTATTATTTTTTATGCTTACTTTATTAATATTTTCACTTTTATTTTCTTATTTTCTAATTGCATGTAAGAATCCAACTATTTCTTAATTTTTTCATATTTTCCAACTTGAATTAGTGTGATTAATTTAAGACCAATTTTTCTAATTTTATTTTTCTCTTATACTTCCCCACGTGATTTAGTATGATTGATTGACTTAATTGAATTTTTTCAATCCAATTTTGGTCTTTCACATTCTTTCCACTTTATTACATTATTTCCATACTTCCCAACTTGATTTAGTGTGATTTTACTTGTTTTAATTTGGTGTCAAATATTTTTCATGGTTTTAAAACAAACTTTTTTCCCTCTTGTTTACCACTCTTTAGTTTCTTATACTTAGTCATATTTTGTTATTACACATCTCCCAATATGAAATAGTGTGTAGTACATTTTTTTTGGTTGATTATACTTTATCAAGTCCTTTTCACCTATTTCTTTTTAACCATAAATGTGTCCTACATAATGATAGAAAATAGAAGACAACACATATTTCCTATAGCATATACAACAAAATCAAAATACATATTCTAGAAATAAATATATCCATGCATATAAAACCACAACCATAATACAAAAACATCAGATCAACATCCAACTGTTAAAATAAGACATATATATATATAATGTGTTTTTATACAAAATAAAAAAAACATCACTCAAGTTCTAAGGCTAGGCTCTATCATGTCTATCTTGTGGCCCAACCATGATACCCATAGATGCATCATAAAATCCCCTCTAAATAGTATATTGTAAAGAGGATGTCTAAGATCTTAAGCCTACTACCTCTCCTTATAGGTTGGCCACTTGGGTCTATACCTATCCTAGATGAATCATGGTAGCCAAATGCATGACTCTCTCCTAAGCCAAGGCCTATCATGCTTATGCCTCTCCTATGCTCACCCTTGATGGTGTTTGTAGCCCATTTACATGCATATGTAATCACCTCACAACCTTTCCTTCTAGTCTAAACCAGCTCACCTGAACTGGGGTAGATGATACCAGAGGATCATCTAATGTGGTAGGGTCATATGGTGCTAGTGGCTTATCTAAGATCTCATGGAGTTCTTCCCTCACTAGGGATCCCCATTTGGTCTCCTCCTCATTTATAAGATATTTAAAACTCAAACTAGATAGATATTAGATCACAAATATATCTCAAAAATCTTTCTATATATCAATCTATCAATCTATCCATATAACTAGTATTCTATTTTCAAAAGCTCAAGTAAATTATAAGCATTTATTACCTTTTTAGATGTCACCTATCATTGTTTCCTCATTTACTCACACTTCAAGCATAGTCTCTCTATCATCCCATCCCCTGAGTACCTCATATATAGGATACCTCCTAAACAATGAAAACCCTAAGGTCACAACCCATTCCCACCTCAAGCCATGCCTTAGTGGTGCCTTTATAGACCAGCTCTACCCTAAGCTAACTGATGGGTTAGCCTAAATGACCAGCCTTTATGCTTACTTTTATTAGTGGTGAGATTGAGGTGGTCATCATTCCTCCTAATGTGGTATCATTTATAGTACCTACAAGATTCTTTCATCCACATCCATGCCATCTCTAGATATTATCCATCATGCTCAACCTATCCATGGTCTCTTACATCATGATCTGATCTCTGGTCTCATGACTAGTGGTCCCTCTCCTCCAGTCCCCATCAACTCTCTTAAATGCCTAGCCAAAAATGTGGGCACCACTATCATAGCTTTTAAGTGAGGGAAACTAAAGTATCCTAGCAAGAATACCACTAGATGTGGCTCTCCCAACTAAGTATAGTGTCCCATGATCCATGTTCATGACAACTCTAGTGCCACTATCCTCTAACTTGGCCAAACTATTGTAATTTGTACATATAGTTACAACATGATATATTCTCATGTGCTCTTTTTATCATTCACACATGGGTCATGACCTACACCACTTGATCTTGTCTCCATCTCAACACTTTAGTAAAATGATCATCGATGACATGGGGTAATCAAACTTGTTGGTACATCAGGAACATCTCATATATCTAGGCACTTAGTAACACCATTAGACCCATGGTATTATTCCATATATAAAACATCCCATACATATCATGCATGAGTTTAACCTAGATCAAAGAACCTAGGTCATAGAGCTACCCTTGTTTCAATATCAATTGGCACAAGGCTATCACATATAGTAGTACCTTACCATCTGACTTATGACACAACCCTCATGTTGTCAAAAGTCCTATAACCACCTTATAGATATCTATAATTTGGGTTATATAAACATCAACTAGACTCACCCTCAATCCTTAATATACCCTATATAATCAGGTCACCCATCAGGTTAATGGTCACCTCTCCTTCTATCTATTTAGTATCCCCATGATTATTGGCGTCCTTCTTAGTAATTCCATGTAAAGCATGGACATCTTCCAACATGATACCCACCTTGATGGTATCCCCATCCACCATCCACCTAAAGGTATTAATCAAGCATTCCTAGGCTCCTAGGAATATACTACTAAATCAACACTCAATAGAACTCACTACATCTCCAAAATGCCTCCCAAGCCTAATGCGACTAATCTAGCTCAATCCTCTTATGTCAAATGCTCCAATAGATCCAATAGCCATGATGCATCCATTAATCACCAGAATATGTAGTGCCCCTACAACCATCAAACAACAAAATATGTATTAGACCTCCATGTCACTTATAATCAAATACATTCTTTCTAAATTTTAAGAAAAACAACCTTAATATGCTTTAACCTATCCTTTTTTTGACTAATTTTCCCTGTTCTTAGCCTTATTGGCCATTTTAGTACTTGATTAAATTGGGACTTAAACATACTCTTTTGACCATTTTAGTACTATACTGACTACATAGTAACATACTAAGTCAACCAAATAATACTGAGTCGACCATGTGAACTTAACAAATTAAGTTGACCCTTTCATTTTCCCTTTAGTACTAAGTCAGTAGTTTGGATTAACTAACTAAATTGCCACTAGGGTACTAAGTCATCACTCTACCTAAATAAACTAATTTGACCTATACCTACTAAGTCAACACTATCAAATCAATATTTTTAACCTACTAGGTTGACTAGGTCAACCTAGTTGGTTTAAATTGCTGACTCTTTGACCCACTTGTAATAAGTGTCTTCAACATTTATTACTCTAATTCCTTTCAACCCATTTTCCCACTTAACCTATATTTCCCTTAGCAAATTTTTGGGGTTCATTCCAATTTCTATATTTGGTCTAATTTATAAATATCTATAAAACACTAAATTTTAATAAAATACTCAAAACAAGTTTGAAATCCTCAGTTGCCTACCTATGTTGCACCCATTGTGGCTGTTAGGCATCCTCCTCATCTGAGATGTCATCTCCTCACCATCTTCGATCCTTTGTCTAGGTCTCTCAAATCTCTCTTTTTCTCTCACAATAAGTTAAATAATAACAAATGACTTTCTTTTCACCTTATTTAAAGTTACTATTCACAATTCTTTACCTTTCAAATATTTACCATCATAATCCTTATTTTGATCATATTTTTTTTTTACTAACTCATTTTTTGAACCATAAAAAGTTCTAGAATTGTGAAGTCATAGAGAATAAGTTCTACCATTACATGCATATCTTGTAAATTTTTTGATTTTTTTGCTCTTTTTTATACTAATATCTATAGGTTCACCTAATGTTTTTTACATTGGATGCCTTCACATCTCTTGTATCTCCTTATTTATCTACAACACTAAGGTAAGTAAATTTATTTGTTTTTTAGTTCTATCCTTTCATTTATCTTATTTTCTCCTTACTAGATTTTACTTAGCATCATCATTTTGTGTCATCAAGTTCTATTCCTGAAGCACCATCCCATGTTACACTTACATGACATGTGATGAGCTTTGAGTGGGGCATATGCATACACATAATATTTGAAATTTTTTATCAATTACTGATGCTCTTTATCTTATAGGAACCCTTTTAGTCTCAATCTCTCTAAGTTCATGCATTAAGGGGTGAACTAGGAAAGGGGTGGGTAGATCATTGGTGCTTTTCAAGATTTTTGTCCCTTTTTCCACATGTTATCTCCACACTAATCTCCTAAAAACCATTCCTCTAAGCTTGTTCTCCTCTCTTTTACACTCCTATAGTATTTTACCACCTTTTTTTCCCCTTATCCTAACGTAACACCCTATTTTATAGTTTATAGTACTAAGTCAACTGGGTTGACCTTGTACTCTTATTGGTGAAACTCATTTAGGGTCTAGGTTAGCTCTTGGCTAACCTAGCCTATGACCTAGTGAGATTTTGTCAATATCAGTACTAGGTTGACTGGGTCCACCCCATCAAATGAAACTTTTGGAAGGGTTTAGGGTTATATCCACCTATATATACAAGATCATTTTTCCATTATTTAAAGAAGAGAAGAATAGGTAAGATATATTGTGCATCTGCTTATCCACTATTCTACTTGAGGAACAAGATTAGGGTTTAATACTTTTTTTGGAGATACAAATCTTGTCATGTGGAGAAGTTTTTTAGATGCATTAATAGGATATGTATCCTAGAGCTGATTTATCCTTGTCATCATTACATACCAAAACAACCTCTTATGAAGAACCTTGGCCAAGGGAGGTATTGAGGCTCAATAGGCTTATCTTCAAAGGTAAGTATTCCTAACCTTGTTCCTCTTTTATAAGAGTAGATAGATATGAATTTTTACTTCTCTTCCATGAATTAGGATTCTATAGACATTAAAATTAGTATATGTCTCTTATGCATGTTTACATTTCGTTTTTATTACCTTAAATTTGTGTCACAAGCTTTGGTGATCACTAGATTATAGTTCTATCCTTTACTTGTTATTAGTCTAGTGAATATGAAAACATAGGGCTTAGTTAGGGTTATTGCATGACTTTTATTGATTGGAACATTTTTAACCCTCCCTAGTATTATTATTGTGGTAAGAGATCCCATATTAGTCATATTCTCAATTATCTAATGTATCCCCAATCAGAAGTGTAAGTAGGATCTATCTTCTCTGAGCTAGGATTGATTTATAGATGTGATGCATTTTTTATTACATACAATTATAAATTTAAAAGTGAAAATCGTATTTCTTTCCATAAAATGGCCACTACCCTTACAAAAAAATTCACTTATTTTACCATTGATCAAATCCCTAGATATCAAAACTCTATCGTCGATTCACTTGCTTCTTCAACATCCTTATTTCATCCACACCTAGTTTTCACTAATTCTACCTTTATTATTCAAATAATAAATTCCCCATATTCCATCCAACCACAAGATTCACTTATATATCATATTAAGCCTATCACCATTTGATATAACCTATGGCACAAAGACATTATCCAATTCCTTGAACATCAAACTTATCCTCTAAACATGAATTCCCATAAAAAGGCTCAAATTTACAAACAAGCTTTCAAATATGTATTTTGATATAACACCATTTATTATCACAACATTGAAGGCACCCTAATATATTGTGTATTGAATGAAGAGGTTTTTCCTCTCCTTGAAAAATTAGATGGTGGAATTTAGAGTGGTTACTATAATAGACATGATATATCACACAAATGCCTATATATGAGATACTTATGGCCTAGTCTTGAAAATGATACTATCAAAGTCACTAAAAAGTGTATTCCTTGATAATACCATGATTAACTAATCCATTCAACACCATCCAAACTCTAAACTATATAATTTCCTTGGCCATTCTCCATGTGGGGATTTGATGTCATTGGAAAACTACCTAGATCATAGGATGGGCATGTTTTTATCATCATGACTGTTGAATATTTTACCAAATAGGTAGAAAACATGCCTCTTGTCAATTTTATAGGAACCAATATTTATAAATTCATCCTGAATCAAATCATTTATCACTTTTGAGATACCCATACCATCATTTCTGATAATAGTAGTAATTTCAAAAATAAAGATGTGAAAAAACTCTATGCTAAATTCAAAATATCTCAAAAAATTTCCACACCCTATCATCCACAATGAAATGAAAAAGTTGAGGCCACTAGAAAAATTGTCAATAAAATCATCCAAAAGAGAATCCATGATACTTGCATAGATTGGCATATTCATTTATATCCTACACATTGGGCCTATCACGCTAGCATATGCACTGCCACTAGCGCAACACCAATTTCACTAGTCTATAGTTCTAAATCTATCTTCATATTATAAGTTTATCTTCCATATATCCATATATATCTTCATGGTATCATACCAAATGTGGAATTATGTTAAATTCACATTCATGCTCTTGATCTCCTGATGAACACCATCTCTCTACTTTGCAACATAATCACCAATGCAAGGCTCATATTTCCAAACAATATAACAATTAGGTTAAAGTCCACAATTTAAATGTTGGTGACCTAATACTTAAATTTGACTATACCCATGATAAATAAGGTAAATATGCCCAAAAATGGTGGAGACCTTATTTAGTAAAATATATACTTGGTCTTAGAACCTATCACCTCCAAACTAATGAAGGACATATTTTCAAAGAGCCTACCAATGCACAATTTTTAAATTACTTTGATTAGATATTTCCCTTATTATCATGATTTATATATGTTATCCTACTAATAGTTTTTGTAGGTTATTTACGTGGGTCTTGCCCTTTATAGTAGTTTATTTTTCCACAAACCTTAGTTCCTTCTCTTGGTCCTTTGGTTTCCTTTTTCCATGAGTTACATTGTAAAATTGTGGATAAGACCTAATATTCCTCATGAATTCATTTTTTCTTATTATTTCATTAATTTCTAATGATTTTTACCCCCTTGGGTTTTATTTTGTGAATTGTAGTTTAATACCATGGATAGGACCAAGCCTTCCTTACAAATGCCATATTTCTCATATTTATTTTTCACATGTTTTGTTCACACTTTTGGGTTTCTCTTTTATGATTTACATCATAAAACCATAGATAGGACCAAGACCTCCTCATAAAATCACCATATTTCATTAATTCAATGATTCCTTTTTTAGAATGTCAAGAAATGGTTACAAGCCTATGATCCCTTGTTCTCCACTTTAGTTTTTTTTTCTTTTATAGATAAACCTCACACAAAAACTACATTAGCATGTTTCCCTACACTTTCATTAATTATTATGATAAGGAATCATACTTACCTATCATTGTATCCCTTTTTCACCTTTGCCACATATTTCGTAATTTGACGTCATTCAAATTGTTTCATGTTTGTTCCCCTTAATTTCATTGCCTTCCATTCCACTTTGGATAAACCAAGGTTGAATTAAAGATAAAAATAATATTTCACATGAATAAACAAGAATTTTATACACCATGATCTCTAATATTTTTATTAAGAAATAAGTCCAAGGTTTTCAAATGATAGTCATTTTAAGCACCCATAGTTAGTTATCTGAATTTGTATGGAGGAATAGAAAAATACATCAAAATTTAAAAGATAAATCATTTGAAAGAAAAAAATGATTAGAAGGAAACATACAAAGTTAAAATTCAAAATAATACCAAAATAAGTTATTCATATCACATCTCCTATTCCCAATCTAAGTTCAAAATCCATAGTTGGCCTCATGATAGAGTCAAGGTCCATTGGGGTGTAATAGGGTAATATATTGGGATAGGAGAATTTAAAATAATCTATGGTGAGACCTAATTTATCATGAAAGTACCCAATATTTGTAGTAGACCACTGACTTGGTAAGGGGTCCTAAGGAATGGGGAACACATTGTGGTAAGGTAGGTCCATTTTAATTTTTATGCATATAGCCTTAATGGGATGATATTCATACTTCATTTGATGACCTAATATTTGTGTGCCTAGTAAAATTTATTTAGAGTCCTTAATTTTAAAATTCATCTTGTTTTGACAACCCTAATTTAGTGTCTTCACTTTGATAAAGAGTTTCCCTACCTTGATTTTTCCTTCTTTTTCCCCTCCAGCCATTTCATTTCCTCCCCTTGATAGGTAAGTTTGATTCCAAATCTATTTTTCCATTTATTCTATATTACCTCTTCTTCACATCTTAAAAACATGCTAGCACTACTTTATTTTAATTTTATCTATTCTTATAACAACACAATATACCTTAACAACTCTGGATTACTTTTTTTAAACCATTGCTTTACATTTCTTGAATTGTTTTGAAAGTTCAATTTTTCATACTACCCTTTTTTAGACAACTACATATGTTTCTATTTTCATGTAAATTTTCCATTTTTGAGTGAGTTTGGATTGTTACTTATTACTCACCAATTTTGTTTTCCTTTTTATGCACTTTTTCCATTGATGATTGAGTAAGGATTATTACTGTTCTTTCATCAATGTTATTTTACCATTTGCTTATCCATATTTATTTAAGGATTGTTATTAATTTTACATTGATGTTTGATTACCATTTTTGACATGTATCCCATGTTTGACTTGGTTAGTTTTCCTTTCTTACATAAGGGTTACTTGTTTGAGTTTTTTGGTCATTTAGTAGCCTTAGATTTTTGGTTACCTATTTTACTCTTAATTTTTTACTTGGTCATTTTGTCCTTACATAACATTTATCACCCCAGCTTACCAAATTTATAGTTAAATCTTGCATACAATGTGTTAGTTATTTTGTCTTTCCTAAGTTTGTTTATTTTTACTTTTTAGTTTTGTATCCTTGGGTTTGTCCAATGCAGTCTCTATGCCCTCCATAATAAAAAATACACATATCAGACATCTATTCAGTGATAAAGGTAAGTCAAGGTAAACATACATTAATTTTATTTTTTAGTTATTTCTATTTCAATAATTTATTTTCAATTATTTTATGCTTTAAAATACTACAATTTATTATGCTTCAACATTGTGTGTTGTTATCTTCTTTTCTCAAATATCCATCTCCTATTTCACCTGAGTGACACATGATGAAATTCAAGTGGGGAATATGTATGCACATAATATTTTCAAAATTTATCAATTATTGATGCTTTCTCTCTTGTATGAACCTATCAAGCCTCAATATATCCAAGTATACACCGTAAAGGGTGCACTAGGAAAGGGGTGGGTAGACCATTGGTTCTTCTCAAGATTATTGTCCTCTATACCATTGCTTTCTATCTACACAATCTTCTCATATGTATTCACCTAAGCCTTGAATCCTCTCTTTCACAACTCATCCAATATTTCACCTCCTTCATTATCCCCTTCCTAATCCTGAAACCCATTTTGATGGTTTGCATTACATCATTAGCCCCATCAACCTTGTATTCAAATTGAAAAGATCATGTTACAGGTCTAGATCAGCTTTGGCAAACCTAAACCAAGGCCTAACTTATTTTTAACAAATAAAAATATAGATTCAATTGGGTTAACCCTATTAGTTAAAATTTTAGAAAGGTTTATGATTAGATTTAGCTATACATATACATTCATTTCTCTATTTTTTAGAGATAAATGAGTTAATTATTGAATTATACTTATTTACAATATGTTCTTTCACCATTCTACATGAGAATTTATAGTTTAGGGTTTATAATTAGAGAATAATATTTTCTTGTGGAAAAGTATTGGATGTTTTGGCCTTTCTTAGTGATCTTTACAAACCATAACAACCTCTTGTGAATCACCTTTGGCCAAGGGAGAGATTGAGTCTCTATGGGTTAATCTTCAAGGTAAGTATCTCTAACTTTACTCCTTTATTTTAGTAGATAGAAGTAGCATAATTAATGGATTTTGAATATATTAATCTCTTCATGCATTAGGTTTTTACCTATATATAACTTAATTAAGATTTTCCTATGTATGTTTACTTTTTATTTTTATTACCCCCACTTTGTGTCATAAGATTTGCTGAGCATTAGAATAGATTTTTCTTTACTTTTCATATACTTAGTGAATAAAAAACATAAGACCTAGATAGGGTTATTAAATAATGTTGATTGAATAGAGGCTTTGTAACCCTATCTAGTGATGTTATTGTGGTAATATATCCCTTGGTTAGGTCTAACAAATCTATCTTTGTCATGACCCTAAAAATATAATGTATGAATAATTGAAAGTGTAAGTATGATTTATCTTATCTGATTTAGGATTAATTAATAGATCACTTGCATTCCCCTTTGTATATAATAAGAATCCTCATCATCAGGAAAATTCTCAAGGTAATCTGAATCATTAGAACTATCATCAAATCCTAGTGAGTCTAAGGATGAGGGAGAAGTGTCAATTATGGAGTCTAAAGGATCCTCTAAAAAATGAAGACTCCTCTCAATGATCAAATTAATTTTGGTAGGATGAATAATCATGTATCCCTCAACACAATATAGATAACCAATAAATATGCAATGCCTAATATGTGAATCTATTGCCTTACATTTCTTATTAGGAATGTGGGTCAAACACTCTAAAGTGCTTAAATATGGGTTTTTGATGACTCAAATATTCAAAAGGAGTGATTCCTTTTAAGTATTGATGAGCAACTGTAGACACTATGTCACACATATGTGTAACTCCCTATGTCAAAACCCCCCTTGTGCCCCTATTCAATAATAATAATTAGCCTCCCTAACCCATGCTTTTACCCCTCACACATTTAATTAATTTAAAATATTTAATTAAGTTAATTAAAAACCACTTATGCCACCTTACCTAGCCACCTCATACTAAGACTAATTCTTACCCTCTGAGTCACCTCAAGACTTAGTCCCCTTATCCTAACTACCCATGACTTGTTCTCACCCCAAAAATTAATTCCTAACCAACTACATCCTTCTTAACCTCCCATTTCTATAATTTCCTAATGGATACCAAACTTGGCATGAGAAAGAATAGAAAATAGGCTAAAAATAGCCCTTTTACCTATTCTCATGCCACCAACATTGGTCAACCCATGATCAACATTGGTGAGATCACTGATGTCGATTACTTAATCCAAACTTCAAACTAATGTTCAGGTTAAAAAAATCAAGAAAATGCATTTTTATTTATATAAAAGCTTTTGGCATTCAACTTTCCACATCTTGGCTTATTGTTATCTTGTATAAGTCAATCTAGATCAAGAACCAAGCTATTAAGAACCAATATCACATGCTTGTTTTCTCTATTCAAGGCATTGTTTTTGCAATACTTATAGGAGCCATCCATTCAACACTTATCATTCAATCACCTCTTTAGCTAAGTACATAACTTATTCTATAAGTCTTTAAGCAATTACTTTATAATAACTTTATATCTACTATTTATTACTTTACACATTCCTAACTGAACCCTTGTGAAGGAGTTATAAAGCTTCCCCACTTATTTCCCCTTGTTACAACACACTAAACCTCTGACTAGATCCATCCAAATAATATTCTCTCTCTCACAACTCTCCCCAACCTTTTGGAACTGACCAAAACCATTTCCTAGACATATAAAATCCTTCTTCAAGCTCCTATAAAATCATTACCCCTACCTACATCATTTACCCAACCGATATCGGTCACACATGCTCACTAACCTTGGTAGCCTAACCAACATCAAAAACTATGGATTTTTAGTAACCTTTCTAAAACCTACCCAAACAAATTCTAAAATACAAATTGAATATGCCACCTGCACTCTATTACTCTCTATTACACTCAAGTTGTGAAGAATGGTAACATTATCTCTCTTTTACTTTCTCTTTTCATCTATCTTTGTTATTTATTACTCTTTTGTTTCTCAAAAATGGACTATCATCTCTAAGGAATTTTGACACTTCCTGAAACAAGCACGTAGCTTGGCAGCCCACTCATATATCTACTAATAAATATTGTTATGGTAGTGATTTCTTAATTGAAAGTAGTCCTCCACAACCAATGAGGAGTGCTCATAATGTTTGGATACGACACGCAAACCAATCTAGGTTCATTCTAATCACTTATCCCTATCCTTCTTTATTTTTCTTTAGACTTGAAATAGACACAATTTTAGCAAAACATTTTTGGCATGCCTGGTGAGACCCTAGAGTTTTCCTTAGGTTTATTGCTTGTTTTAAGCATTCATATAGGTGCATTATAGTTAAAATTTCATTTCTTGCACTTTCTCCTTCTTTTCTCCCTTAAAGCAAAAAATTCAACATTTATTTTCTATTTAAGGGCAATAAACTAAAATTTCTTCTTCATTGCCACTCTTCTTTTTTCTTTGCCTTTAAAAGTAATTTATCATTTTTCTTACAAGTTAAAAAAATCTCTTCTTTCTTGCATGCACATTAGTATAATGAATTTCATTTTCTACTCCTATTTCATCATTGTTTCATTCAAAACTAAACATTTTAGATTTGGGTTTAAAACTTACTGCACTTCATTGTTTACTTGCTACATATTAGCTCACCTAGTTAATTACAAGTATTATGAATGAATTGTAGTGCACCTATGTTACACAACCAGATCACACTCACAAAAACAAAAATCTAAACTCACCTGAGACAAGGCCCATCAAGATTTCATCACCTAGTGGATCACCTTACCCTACCTGGCTGTCCTATTTAGATTTCACCACCAAGGGGAGAACCCACTCCATTATCTAGTGGAGTATAAAATCTAGGCAGAAGATATATTTTAGCTAAGAGGCTTGTCTTGTCTTTAGGTCCATGAAGTGTGGGGAGCAAACTCCTATAACAAGCCACGTACCTAGTTTAACATACATTTCCTCTTGAGCACTAAAACTAACTTGAAACTAGCTCTAGATTTCTTTCTATTACCTTTGTTAACCAAATTCTCTTCTCACTATCTGATTAAGGCATAAACCAACATGAGACTAAAATTAATATCTAGGAGTTAATAATTAGTGGTTGTATGTTCTTTTTTTGATTTTTTATTGCCTTTTATATTTTGGAGTTGGTAAGGATGTTTTTCCATTGATTCACAAAATCAACACTATTTATAATACTCAGGTTATATAACCTATTATATCCAGTTTTTTGAGTGTTCTTTGTTTTTACACAATCCTCTTGCATCCTCTATTTTACCTAGATTCTACCTCTAGGTTTCTAAAATATTGGATTTTCCATCTCTTAGGATATCATAGTGACTGACATCAATTAATACAACTGACATCGATAGACTTTACCCTACTCATATCAGTTAATCCCACTGACACGACAAACTTTGACTACTGACATCGGTCAAGTGACCGATGTTGGTGACTATGTAATTTTAATTTTCTCAAAACAACAAGATAAAATAACCCACTTACCCACACCCAAACCTAATTTTTCCTTATTCTGTCACTAATATAGAGTATTAAGACTATTTATACTTATTCTTGCATGGTATTGATGTGAGTCCAAGCTAAAATTCTTGCCAATTATGCAAGATAAAAACCACTTCCACCTTCCCCTCTTATTGTTGATTCTATTATGGATCATATTTTAGATATAGAGCATACTCCCAGCTCCAACCAAATTCCCATTGTGCATGAAGGAGATCAATATTTTGCTAAATTTCTTGATCACAATGTGGCAACCCCTTAGCATTACCTTGCCATGATCTGAACCCACAATTCATCAAGTGACCCACTATATGGTATGCCAACCTCTCTAATGGAGATAACTTTAGTTTCAGCTATTTCCACTACTTTCCCCATGGTTACTCAAACCATCACTTTGAAAAGTAACCCAACCATAAATAATGTCTAAAGTTTAGTATTACCAACTGCCCAATCCCACCTAAACCCTGGTATGACTTCCCTACTTTCAAAACCACAAGCAATTCAATCAAGTCTCACCCCATTTCAAAATTTGGTGATACCTATTCCATCTACTCTCACACCTATAATTACCTAATTTATGACTCACCCTTCATCTAGTGTAACCATGCCAATAACCCAACCTATAATAACAACATCCAACCAAAGTATAGTATCTAACCTAATGAGATAAGCCACTTTTCTTTCTTCACCCTAGCCTATGACTCATTATCCTTATGTTGTGCCAACACAACCTCAGAATGTTGTCATATGCTCCCTCTGCTTCTTATCAGTTTCCCTATAACTTAAGGGGTATGTCCCAAACCAATCCCCCTCTAGACCTCATTAAGATGTTGATGGAAAAGATGTCTAATCTGGAAACATCTATTTTGGGTTCAAATAATGTGTTATCTCATGATTAGATATGTAATAAACCCATGCATCCTTCTATGCCTATTCACCCTTATCTAAGCCAATGAGAACTCCCCAAATTTACTCATTTCTAGAGTAAAGAGGACCCACAATAATATTTGCAAGCATTTAGGCATGCTTATTATTTAATAGGGCATGATGATGTGTTATTACTTCACACTTTCCCTATGTCTCTTTGGGGTGCTACCCTGGATTGGTATAGATCAATAACTCAACACTCCCTTTTTCATTTACCCAACTTGCACAAATATTCTTAGACCATTTCTCTATTAACATTTCTAAAAAGGTTTCTATTACAAACCTTTATTCTATTAGACAATTTGATGATGAGTTTATCATAGATTTTGTCGCTCAGTGGAGAGGCTTGATCAATCAACTCTCTTTCTCCTTAACCCAACCTGAGCTTATTGAGCTCTTCTCAAGGGTATGTGTTAAGCACATTTCATCCACACTCTGAATACAAACTTTTTTCACATTTGATGAGGCCTTTACAATGGCACAAAAACTCAAGATTTAGGCTATAGACAAAGGTAGAGTCAAGTTGTGCAGTAAGAATGCCAATTTTGAATCAAATGACTCCTCTTCTTCTAAAACTTCTTCTAACAAAAAATCTAAATGCTCCACCAATGTGATGGTCATTAAATCAGCTTCTTCTACAACCATAAACCAACCTAATTCCTCGAATTCCCAAAATATGACCAAGCAATTCCAACAATCATATAAACAAAGACAATACACTCCCATTTAGGAGTCATATACTCACATTTTGGAAAAACTATTACAATAAGGTATCATAACGCTTCCTCAAATCAAACCTCCTATACAATTTGACCCCTCCCATCCTATTCCAACTTGGTACAAGGAAGATGAGTTTTGTGGCTACCATTAAAGGCCATAATTCTAATAACTATAAAACATTTTAAAACATTCTTTAATACATGCTTGATAGGGGTGATCTCATCTTAGATAACCCTAAT
Organism: Torreya grandis; assembly: GCA_037957365.1. Classification (NCBI taxonomy): domain Eukaryota; kingdom Viridiplantae; phylum Streptophyta; class Pinopsida; order Cupressales; family Taxaceae; genus Torreya; species Torreya grandis. The sequence goes on from JARHVA010005061.1 coordinate 25,881, forward strand.
GAACCCACTAATAAAAATATGGATTTGTTTAAATAGCCTTTTCCTAACCACTCACCCAATCAAAATATTGTTTAGACCATGACTAACTCATGTGATCATAATATCCATATGGTTAATATGGTCTTTCCTTTACCTCTAGTTCAACCTCTCCCACAATAGGGGGTACCCATTTTATTAACTCCTCCCCCATAGTCAATGGCATTTGTTTTGCCTATTCTTCCTCCTCAAGTAGAAGAGCCTATTTCACCCATTCCACTCCTATGTAAGGAAGAGCCTTCTTTACCACTCTTTTTTCTATCAAAGGAGCCTGTATTGCTAGTTCCTTTTGCACTAATGTTACCTATCATTTAAGACCATGCTTTACCCATTCCATAACCACATATTGAGGGGAACATCATTCCTATGTTATACCCTCTTGAATAACCCTCTTCACCTACCTCTCCTCCATCGATAGAGAGTAATACCCCATCCACTCCACCTTTGCATCTAGAAGAGTTAGTGTTATCTAATCCCACATTAGATGGGAGACCTATTGTGCCTACTCCAATTCTACCACTTTTACCACTTCTTTTATCTATGCAGGATCATACTTTACCTATTCCTCACCCACATTTTGAGGGAACAATTATACCTATGCTCTACCCCCTCAAGGAACCCTCTTTACCTACCTCTCCTCCACCCACGGAAGACCATGACTCTTATCCTATCTCTATCGAAGAAGACCTTATTATGGATCCTTCTCATCTTTAGCTTGAAGTAGTAGAGACCAATAATTTTCCTCTCTCTCAATCACCTCATCCTTCTAAAGAAACAACTATAAGGCCTACACCAACTTCATCTAAACCCTTCTCATGGTTGGTGAAAAGTCTAGAATTTCTTGACTCCATGAAGCTAGATCACGTGGCATTTTAGGACTAACTTAAAACTCCTTATCCTACACAATGAGTGTCAACCTTTACTACTAACCCTCTCACTACCCTTTACCCTAAGGTCTTTGACAAATCTAGATCTTCTTCACCAAAATCACTAGAATCTTATCCACCTATGTCAGAACCCTCACCCTCATAGGCATATACCACATCAAAGTAGATCAAGTTTTTAGGTGTACACCTTGTCTCTAATATAATTCATCCATAGATGAAATTAGATCTAACTCTCCAACCATAAGTTAGAGTTTTTCATCTTGAACTATAGAAAAATGTTAAGCTTCCTAGATCTCATCAATCCTTCCCTCTCCAACCCTCAACTTTACAATCAATTTTGGGACTTTACCCCTCTACTTTAGCTGGAGTATCAGTGATCTAAATGAAATAAAAGGCTAAGTTACCTCCACTACTACCTCTACTACCTAGTAGGCCTTTCAAATATGACACCATGATACCTAACACTAAGAAAGTTTCAACAAAACATGTAACTCCACTACCACCAAACAAGGCACCATGTAAAATCACCCTTGTGACTCCTAAACAAATGAAGGTGGCCACTCATATTACCACAACAAGTGATATCCCACTCGTAAACTCTTAGAGCATTTTCCTATTTTAGTTTTTTCAATATTTGGTAATAACTCTTCCTCCCATTAGGCCTTATAGCCCTCTTAAACTAAAGCCATATTTTTTTAATGATAAATAAGTGTGTCTATATTATCATTCACCTGGACACGATACTAAGAGTTGTAAAGCTCTCATAGTAGTTATTAGGAAACACTTTGATGTCAACACTCTCTTTATTGATACTCCCATTAAACTTCCTTTTATTCCACTTCTAGCATCCATAATGCCTCATATTATTCTACCTAAATTTAAAGCTAAAGATGTTGTCGTACCCCCTTTGCCACCTCCTTCACCTATGTTTTAGATTAACATAGTTAATGTAGCCATGCAGTCATAAAACCAAAATGATAAAGGTAAGGAAAAAGTCACTGATACTTGGGCTCATCCCTTTTCAAAAGACACTCCTCTGAATCCCAAGATTTCCATCTTGGGTGTCTTGAAACCAACATCTTTAGATGTTATTCAAAGCTCGATGGTGAAACAACTTCACCTTACTCCTATGAAAATGTCATTGTATGAGTTAATCAACTCATCCCAACATCATCAAGCTTTGATTAGTTCCTTGTAAGTGGTTGAGATATAAACTGATGATCCCTAACCTCTTGTAGCTTTGGTCAGCTCTCTTAATTCCATTTCCCTGATTTCTTTCAATAATTTAGAAATTCCACCTCAACACCCTGAAGATCAGGATTCTACCCTTTTTATTATGACATATATTAATCAAACTCATGTCAAAAGAGTCATGATCAATGGGGGAGATAATATTAATATTATTTCCACCCATGCCTAAAAATAGCTAACTCTTCTTGATAATTATATGTCTTAAACTGATGTAGTGCTCTGCTCCTTTAATGATACCATAGCTACTACAATGGACACTATTGTCTTACATATTTGTGTAGGTCCCTAAACCATTTTGGAGCTCTTCTATGTCGTATAAGGAGAGTTCCAATATAACATACTACTTGGACAACCTTGGATACGTGTTATGGCATGTGTACCTTCAACTTTGCACTGCTATGTCAAGTTTGAGCATAATGGGCAAGTGCATGTTATACCTACCAACCCACCTCCATTTAAAACATGTAACATGACTTATAGTCCCAATGATGTTCTCATTCCATTAAAGACATCATCTTCTATGCATGATACTTTTGAAGCTTCCACAAGCTCCACTACCTCAGTTACATAGATATTAGCAACACAAATTCTTGACAACGATCTTATGGAGGAAACTTTTAAATGTTTGTCACTCAGAGAATATCATTTGTTTATTCTCGACATGTTCCATACTCCACAAGAGTATGGAAAGATTCATATGCACCCAAATTATGATCCCTGTATTGGGATGGTCATCCCTTATGGTTCCCATAACTTTTGAACTAATTTTACATATGGGGGAATTGATCAAGATCTTACTGTCAACAATCTATCCTCTTCACCACAACCATTTACATATGACTTCTTTTTCCCAAGCAAGCCTAGTTTTGCTCACACCTATATTTATAGGTATGCCTAGAAAGGATTTGGTTTGGGTCATATGAGCAGGGTGTTCATATGCCCATTGAATATCCCACTAGCAAAACCATTGAAAATGCCAAAAAGAGGCATGAAGTGGGTTATGACAAACCAACTAAACTCACCAAAACTTCCCATGTACCAATTATTAAAGATCTAGTCTTTCCTTCTCAACCTTCTTCTCCACCATCACCTACCAAATCAGAGGTATCTATACGTCCTAATTTTTTTTTCAATAAATGCCATCCATTTGGGGCTTCTCACCTATCACCAAGGTAAGGAAACAAGGTCCCTTCCTCTCATTCATCATAAAATGATTGATGAAGATTATCCTACTATAAACACTATCCAATGTCAGGATGATGATGCTATTCTCACATACATAGGTGCAAATGATTCCTATATCCAATGATTTCCCCCATCCAAAACACAAGCTATGTTAAATGAATCAACCATTGACATTAATTTTCCCTCTCATGATAACCCCTGCATCTTCAAGATTGGCTAATCTTTAGATTCCTTTGAGCAAGCTAATTATGCCACATTTCTTAATAACCATAACAAAGCCTTTGCTTGGTCTTATAATGACATTCTTGGTATTTACCTCTCCTTCATCACCCATAACATTATCACTAATTGAGATGGTAAACTTGTTAAGCAAAAGCTTCACAAAATACATCCTCATATTGCTTTCCTTGTCAAATAATAGCTCTAATACCTCCTTTCTAGCTCCAATACTTCCTTTATGTTAACATTATCCAACCCATCAACTTATCATAATGGGTTTCTAATATTTTTCTTGGCACAAAAGTGATTGGAGGAATCTACATTTTCACCAACTATCATGACTTAAACCTTGCTTGTCCAAAAGATGACTTCCCCTTGCCAAGTATCGACCAACTTATTGATCTAACAACTAGCAATGAGATGCTATTGCTTATGGATGGGTTCTCAAAATATAATCCAATCTTGGTTTCTCTCAAGGATCAACAGAGGACAAATTTCATTACCCCATGGGGGACTTTTTGTTATCAAGTCATGCCTTTTTGTCTAAAGATGCTAGTTCCACCTACCAAAGTGTTATGACTTACATCTTCTATGATCTCCTGTAAAATTATGGAAAACTACGTGGATGACTTACTTAGAAAGCCTAAACTTCACCAAAATCACTTAATGATTCTTAAAATCATATTTACTCATCTCTTCTAATATAACATTTGAATAAACCCAAAGAACTGTGTCTTTGGTGTCCTTTCTAGTAAGCTCATAGGCTTTATCATTTCTCTATATGGTATTGAAGTTGACCCTACAAATGTTAGAGCAATACTAGAGATGCCTCTACCTACTAATATCAAATAACTTCATAGTCTACAAGGCAAACTTCAATTAATCCACTGCTTCATCTCCCAATTGTTGGATCATTGCCAACCCTTTCACCATCTCCCAATTGTTGGATCATTGCCAACCCTTTCACCATCTCCTTAAAAAAGATGTTTCCTTCCATTGGAATATAGATTGTTAGGAAGATTTTGATGCACTCAAATAGTATCTCCTTTCCCCACTAGTTCTTATTCCACCTAAGGAAAATAAGCCTTTCTACCTTTACATCTCTACAATAAACTATTCTCTAGGTGCTATGATTGCACATCGAGATGATCACCATCGAGAATTGGTGGTTTACTACATAAGCCACACACTTATTGATTATGAGACTTGATATACCCATACCAAAAAGCTTTATATCATGTTGGTCTTTTTAGCCTCCAACCTCTACCATTACCTCTTAAATCACAAAAGCTACGTGGTCACCCATACTGATCCCATCAAATACATGCATTCTAAGCCATATTATAACCAACATGTAGCTAGTTGGGTCATGCTCCTTATTGAATTTGACTTAGAGTTTATTCAACAAAAGTCTATCAAGGGGAAAATGATCACTAACCAATTAGTTACCACCCCTTTATCTGAAAACCAACCTTCAAACCTTGAATTCCATGATGAATCCATTGCAACACTCTCCACCAATGACCCTATCAAATGATGATGTTTTTTGATGGGTCTAAATGTCAATACAGTGGGGGTGTAGGGGTCATTCTTATTCCTCTAGATGGTGATCCTATGCCTTTGTCATTTAAACTAAATTTTAAATGTACTAATAATATGGCCAAATATGAGGCTTTGATCTTAGGGCTTCAAACAACTATCTTCTTGGGTATCAAATCAATAACCATTTTTATTGATTTTTAGCTAGTGGTTAATCAAGTTAATGGTTCCTACCTATGTAAAAATTAAATTCTAAAGTGGTATAAACATCATGTAGATATGCTATTGGGATCATTTTACTCCTATCTCTTAAAAACTATTCTTCGATCTACAAACAAGTTTGTTGACACAATGGCTTCACTTGCTTCACACATACCCTCTTAAGCCTCTTCCTCAGAAATCTATGTCATCATGCATCATATAACATTACCCTCATATGTATCAACTAACATCCTTTTTATCAAATATGTAACATGAAACTCACATGACTTATGGTACAAGCAACTCATGAATTATCTTTCATTTTCTACTACCCCTTTTGATCTCTCTAATATTGGGAGATGTGCCTTCATAAAACATGCCACTCATTACACTATAATAGGGGTACTAATCTACAAGTGAGGTTTTGATAGTCTCCTCCTTAGATGCTCACTATTACTAAGGTTCCCTTCACTATTAAGGAATTCCATGATAGAATTTATGGTGGACATTTCAATGGTCACATAGTTGCCAAGCATATTATTTGACTTGGCTATTATTGGCCAACACTCCATCAAGACTATGGTAACTATGTTTGGAGTTGCATTAAATGTCAATAACATGCTAAACTCCTTCACATTCCAAGTTATGAATTTAAATTCACCAAAGACTTCTAGCCCTTCTCCTAATGGGCCTTGGATCTAATTGGTGAGATTAACCCTCATTCATCCCTCTATCACTATTCTATCATTACTACCACTAAATACTTCACCAAGTGGGTTGAGGTCATTCCTCTCATCTCCATTAAGGCTGACAATTTTTTTGACTTTATCAACCATCACATCATCTATCATTTTGGTGTCCCACACAAAATTATAATAGATAATAACAAATCATTCAAAAATAAGACTATTTAAAGTCTTTGTGATACATTTGGAATCAAATTAAGCTTCTCATCACCATAATATCCATAAGTGAATGGATAGGTAGAAGCTTCTAACAAAACATTGACCAAAATTATCATGAAGGTAGTCAACAATGCGATCAAAGATTGGCACACACACAATCCCTTTACTTTATGGGTTTACCACACTAGCATTCTAACCCCTACAGGTTTTAAGCTTTTTCCTTGGTCTATAAGACAGACATTGTTTTGCCTCTTAAGGTTCAAATTCCTTTTCTTCACATTTCTCTAAAATATATACTTACTAATGATGACTTTCACTAAGAACATTTGGCTTAACTTGAGTTACTTGATGAGCACCATCTCATAGCCCACAACCACCTCCAAATCTATTAAGAGCATATCAAACATGCTTACAACAAAAACCTCAAAGAATGAGATTAAAATATTGGAGATCTCATCTTAAAAGAAAATCAACATGTGACAAACATGGAGAAAATAAAATGGGGTAAGTTTGCTCCTAAGTGGTTTAGACCCTACATCATAACTCACAAGTATGGCTCAGGAACTTATCTCTTGTCTTTTCTCAAAGGAAAGCTAGAATCAAGCCTTTAAATTCCTTACACCTATGACCATTCTTTTGTTAACCAAGTAATGTTTCACCTTGTGTTTAACTTGATCTCATCCCTTGATCACCCATATTACATTCATCACTCTTCCTCTTAACCCTTACTCATACACACTTAGTTTACTTACCAAGTGCTATGGTTTTACCCTCAAAGTGGAAAACTCATAAGCCTCTATAGTCTTGTCCATGAGTAAAAGTAAAAAAAATGGGATATGTAGACAAGTTATAATCTCTCCGGTCATAATTCTCAATGTAGACTACTCCCTTGAAGGATAGCTATGTAACTTCTCTTTGATACTGTAAATAGACTGCTCCCTTGAAGGATAGCTATTTAAACTCAAAACCAAATGCTTAGACCACTCCCTTGAAGGATGGCTAGGCCAAGCTTTGTTATTAAGGGAACTAAAAACAAAAGGCTTCTCATATTGATTAGTTTTTTATGACCTCAACACAAACAAAATCCCATTTTAGGATTCCTACATTGATTAGCTTATGCAAAAAAAAAACTTTAAGTCATGGACATGCCTATAGTATCTCTTGAGTCACCCATAGCAGGGGCATATCATCCCCACTTTGAAGGTTATGCTACCCAAACACTTTCACTAATTTAAACCTTTTCCCCTCATACTCTTTCAAGCAACTTTGAACTCACTTAAAACAAGGTAAACACAACACTTCTATAACAAACAAAATGGTCAAATGATGCAAAGCATGAAAGAGGCTCATATTCTTGAGCCTATATATGTTATGATTATGATCTTTGCCAATACACGAGCATTCTGTCTCTTTATTTCCCATCCCAATCACATGATGATCTCTCTACTAAGATGAAAACTTAATATAAATAATAATATAAATAGCCTATCCATTTTAATCATACACCATCACAAATATGAAAAAATGCTAAGATGAAGCTAACAAATCAACTATGAATATACCATCACACATATGGAAATGCTATTATAACTCAACTAACATGCTCAACATTAACATAACATTAAATAACCATCCACATCAACATCATCATCACTATTACAATAAATGAATCTCAAAATCACAATAACACATCTCATATATATATATATATATATGATCAACATGAATGTACATCAATAGATCATAAAAATATGATCTCTCCCTCAAAATATACATATCTCATCTTTGGCTCACAAGTAGATGTGTATACAACATATATAACAATAATAAAATCTAGAGATCAGATTCCATGAGGATATATGCATGGTCATGAAGAAACAGTGTCATCACCACTCTTTGCCTATTTACGTCTATGTGAGATAGAATCTGTGGCACATATCATTGATCTCTCCTACTCTTTAAACTTAGAATACCTCTAAATATATGGGAACTCCCTGATGGCTCTCTCATAATAAGCAATCTCATTAAGGGTAGTGTTATACCTCATTATAGATATAGTGCGTGGTGGTCCCATTGCACCTACTGAAGTCCCAACTTGTACTAGTCCCTGTGGTGGAGGAGGAGGAGTAACCTAACCTACTAATCTCAAACTATCCCTCTCTATTATTAGTTTAGTAACTTGACCCTATAATATCTTGAATTGGCCTTGTAATACCTTGACCTGGCCCTATAATGTCACCACCTATCCCTATAAAACCAATACCTATGTCTAAGCTACATCTCAAGCCTCCACTACCACATCTCAAGCTTGTACTACTATATCATATTCCTATATCACTACATCTCAAGCCTGTATAACTACATCTTTCTATCTCATCACTCCCTCTAAATATGGTGGTGGCCTCCTGACCTAAACCATGAGATGTAAGCCTATCCACCATGCAAGATACACCACTATACATCCAGGATCCACTACACCTAGCCTTACTAGTATCTCCTCACAATCCAACCCATTTGTCTCTTAAGGCAGGGATATGGTTTCCTCTATATCATCCTTCTTATATTGATGGAAGGCAGGAGGTACATCTTGTAGTAATCCAAACTATCTCCTGACCTGTGCCATGGTTATCATCTCTAGGTTATTAGCTCATCACCCTCTAACCCATAATGTGCTCTGTAAACTAGCAAGCTACTCTGTCTATCCTCTAAATGTAGGGTATGTCAAGCAAGGTCTTCACACAATATTTATAGAGATCAATCCCTCTATCATGTGCCTATAATGATCAATATCTCACACTATGCCATCTACTCAGGTCTGGGCCATACCATCTCTCTACCATTTAAAACTAACCCTAAAACTAGTTATAATCATGGTAGGTAATCACAATGGTTGTGTCACCATGATATGTTTGTATGCCCAATAATAGAGTAAATGTCTAACACACAAACTATATCATCATCATAGTCTCAACTCCCATAGCTCTCTATATAATTGTGTTAAGAAAGCTAGTCTCCATGCAAATATGGTCCATTACTCAACCATCTATGCCAAAATGCATATCAATGCAATAGAAAATCTCCCACCATCTATGTTTAATAGTGCATATACTGTAATCCTTATCATCATCAAGATGCTCAACCAACGCTACTTATAAAAAATATATAGTGACTTGTAGGCAAAGCTCATTTAATGATAGGCCACCTCACTAACATGCTCTCCAAATAATGTCACCCTATGAATATCACTCTCCTCTCTCAAACATGAGAATATATCCTCACCCTAGATCGACAACCATAAAATCTTGTACACATCCTCTTATATCACTATCAACTCTCTAGTCGAAAAATAGAAAGTGTTGGTAGTGTGATCCCACCTCTCAATCAACATTATCATCAAACTCACATCCCATGTAACTCTAAAATATCATCACACTCCCCCTAAACCTAAATCTTCCATGTGATCCAAATCATATGGGGTGACATCCCTCCTCATCTACATTAGTAAAATAGGTAGGTGATCCCATAACATTAACTCTTGCCTAGCCTACATCCATACACACACACCTCAAGTCACATACTTTATAATATAACCTACCACCACTTTTTTCCCTTCTCTCTAAGAGAAACATATTAATTTAAGGCCCTCAACCAGGATATGTAGGCAAAACTTAGTTGACATGGGGTCTTCTGAGGTTATCTTGGCCATATACCCACTTAACTATCTAACCTACTCTCCCATCTCAACCTTAGGCCTCACTGCCTCTCTCTCCACCCTAGGCCTCACTACCTCTCTCTACACCCCAAGCCCAACTGTCTATCACAACTATAGGCCTCATAACTTATATCCCTAACCTTTGACCCTATGACCTATCTTTTAAGCCTTAGGCTCCTTGACCTATTTTGACCTATCATTTCTTAACAATTTCCCTTAGCATAGTTTTAACCATACCTTATATTTTTTTCCCTATGCATTGGTAGAACTGCATTGGCATGAGGCCCTCAACTGAGTTATGTAGGCAACACTCAGTAGACATGGGGTCCTCTAAGGTAGCTCAACCATTAGGTTCATTGACTACTTCAATTAAGGATCTAAAATTGACCTTTACTCCTATTTTGGGTTCTTTAAAGTCATTGATGTTGGTTTTGTATGATGACATTGATGATTTATATTGGTAGACCCCTACCGACATCAACACCATGTCAGCTGATATTAGTGGACCCCACCAACATCATCAATTGGTTTGGCCCTTAGGCCAAATGACCCATCTCCCAACTTTAAATTTTTTCCTAAAAACTACCCCCAAATCCCTCTTGACTTCATCTAAACCTACCCTCACCTCATTTCCTACCCCTTTAATAGCATTCCTTTCCTGCCAACTTCAAATTTAGCCTAAAATAGCAAATTAAAAACTTAAATTCAAAATCAACTTAAAGTGGATCTTACCTCATCTCTACATCTCCTCTAGACTAGAATAGCTAACACTTATGGTGACACACGTCCAACTAGGTCCCCTCCTAGTTCTACCATCTCACCAATACTCAAAGCTATTTTTCTCTCTAATCAAATGTTACAAATGAGTTTTGGTGGGCCACCAAACTCCTTTTTGTTAGGTTTGACTGCCCACCAACATCAACATCCTTGACTTAAGCCACTAGCATTGGAAATATTTCTTATTGACATCGGTGACATAACTGACATTAACACCCTTGAATTAGAGTTTCCACCAACAACTACAACCCTTTAGACTCTACCCCTAATCTGGGGCAACTTAGAGAACATGTATATCTCCTTGACCATGACAAGCAACCTAGAGATCATATATATCTCCCCAACCATGACAACCACCCTTGGTGATCACTTAAATCTCCACCCATGATGACTTTGATTGGAGATCGCAAATATCTCCTCTATCATTAACCCTTTTAAACCAACCTTGTATTGCTTGTCTTGACTTCTTATGATATCCTACTATAGTTAGTTATTATACACATGCATGTATATTAGGTGTTTTGGATGGAGACCAAGCTAGTCCTATCACCTATAACCTTTTATATTTCATAGGGGCACTTCCTACCTCAGATACCTAACACACATGGACCATTAGAGCTAAAACTTTGATTTTTTGGCCTTATCAGCTATCACTTACAATCTATGATTTGGTTATTTCTATCCAAGTCCTCCACCTTACCTATTCTTGATTTTGTCAACTATAGCTCATATTATTAAATGTGCATGTAGTGATACCATGTTCTCATCCACTCACCCAATTCACTTCTTATCAAATTGGTACCCAATTTTGGTTTCTCCTCCATCGATTTCCATTTTGAGGAGGGATACCTCATCCAATACTTGGAGCATCTAACTCATATTTTTGTCTTGCAACTTGTCAGTGAAAATTACAAGATAAAAGGGGGGAAATGTAGACACCAAAATTACATCACACATGTGCATAACTCCCTATGTTAAAACCCCCCTTGAGCCCCTTTTCAATAATAATAATAATTAGCCTCCATAACCCATACTTTTACCCCTCACATATTTAATTAATTTAAAATATTTAATCAATTTAATCAAAAACCACTTATGCCACCTTACCTGGCCACCTCATCCTAAGACTAATTCTTACCCTCTGAGTCACCTGAAGACTTAGTCCCCTTATCCTAACTACCCATGACTTGTTCTCACCCCAAAAATAAATTCTTAACCAACTACATCCTTCTTAACCTCCCATTTCTACCATTTCCTAATGGAAACCACACTTGACATGAGAAAAAATAGAAAATAGGATAAAAATAGCCCTTTTACCTATTCTCATACCACCAATGTTGGTTAACCAATGGATGATGTCGGTGGGATCACCCAAATCGATTACTTAAGCCAAACTCCAAACTAATGTTTAGGTCAGTAGAAATCAGGAAAACTCATTTTTATTCACATACATGCTTTTGGGATCTAACTTTCCACATCTTGGCTTACTATTATCTTGTAGAAGTTAATCTAGATCAGGAACAAAGCTCTTGAGAACTAGCAACACATGCTTATTTTCTCTATTCAAGGCATTGGTTTGGCAAGCCTTATAGGAGCCATCCATTCAGTGCTTATCATTCAATCACCTCTTTATCTAAGTACATCACTTATTCTATAAGTCTTTAAGTAGTTACTTTATAATCACTTTATATCTACTATTTATTACTTTACATATTCTTTACTAAACCCCTGTGAAAGAGTTATAAAGATTCCCTACTTATTTCTCTTTGTTCTAACACACCAAACCTCTAACCAGATCCATCCAAATAATACTCTCACAACTCTCCCCAACCTTCCATACCTAACCAAAACCATTTCCTAGACCCAAAAAAGCCTTCTACAAGGTCCTAGGAAATTATTGCCCCTATTGACATTGATTTCCAAACTGATATCAGTCATACTTGCTCATCGACCTCAGTATCCTAACTGACACCGACAACTATGGATTTTTAGTAACCTTTCTAAAACTTAACCAAACAACTTATAAAATATAAACTAAATATACCACCTACACTTTGTTACTCTTTGTTGCACTCAAGTTGTGAGTAATGATAACATTATCTCTCTTTTACTTTCTCTTTTCCTCTCTCTTTGTTATTTATTACTCTTTTGTTTCTTAAAAGTGGAGTGTCATCTCTAAAGAAGTTTGACACTTCCTGGGACAAGTGCATAGCTTGACAACCCACTCATATATCTACTAATAGATATTTTTTTGGTAGTGATTTCTTAATTCTAGGTAGTCCTCCCTATCTAAAGAGGAGTGCTCATAACATCTAGATATGACACACAAACCAATCCAGGTTCATTCTAATCACTTATCCCTATCCTATTTTTTTTAGACTTGAAATAGACATAATATTAGAAAAATAGGAACATCATTTTGGATGTAACATGTGTATTTAATGGCCTGTACCCAATAATGATGTTTCAAAAATTCTAAGTGTATCATATAGTTTTCTATTTCTTTTAAGGACTTATTGTTTTAGATTAAGGTAAAAATAGGTTTTGAAGGGACCCCAAAACCTTGAAACATAGATAGAAAGATGAAACAGTTACGACCATAGGCAAAACCTTAAACCTACTTCAAATAAGTATCAAAATCAGGTTTTACATGGACCTAAAACCACCAAAAAAGAAAATCAAAAGACATACCCCAGGTTTTACAGAGACCTGGCAACTCCATTGTCAAAAGATTACAAAAAACTAGGAAACAAGACCAGATATCACAACCATCTAAAAGAACCAGGATCTATTCTTCTAGTTCCAAAATCATCTTCACTGCTTCCTTACCTTTCACAGCAGTGTCTTGAATGGCAGTAGCTGCCGATGTGGCTCCCTCTTGCATTGTTTTCTTTCTTGAGCTCTGTCTAGTCCTCTTGCTAGGCCCCTCCAAGGATTTGATTTCCTCATTAGCTCTTTTTCCAATGTTAACAACAACAGCACATATGTTAGATGTAACCTCCTCCATCTTCATTCTACTTTCCTTAATGATTTCCCTTAGGTTGTTCTCATAGTCTTTGAGTTTGATGGGGATATCTCTCATCTATTTTTCCATGTTATTGATTTTGTTCCAAACTGCCTTCTGGTTTCCTTCCATTATTTCCATTTTCTTTTTGAGGTCCATTATCTCCTTATACATCCATGAATCGAGTTGAAGGATAGCATCTGCTTTGTAATTAACGCATCTCATAGGTGTGTTCCTTCCATTATTCTACCTTTTATCACTCCAATCTTTTGTGTTCTTATTAGGACTATTTCCAGCTTCTTCAATGTGATCCTCCCTTTCCCTTTGATTCTGATCCTTAGTTTCATCTTGAGCTCCCAAATCCATTTCTTGGTTGTCGGCCTGAACTATATTTTCCCTCTCATTTATCGAAGTAGGGTCCTCAAAAGGATCATCCAAAACTTTATCATCCTCAAACACTTGCTGGTTTTCCTCAGAGTCATGGTTACTATTTTCAGAATTTTCCTCTATATTGACTCCTTTCTCATTCTTCTCTTGAACTTCTTCTTCCTCACTGGAACTTGATTTCCTGCTTTTTGTTCCTCTCTCTTCCTCTAAACTCTCCTCCCCAGAATTATTAGTACTCTCCCACTCTATTTCCTCATCAACATTCTGATTATTGACACTAGGGGGCTTGAATTTAGCTTTTTCTTTCCCTTTTACAATTTCGCTCTTGTTACTCCGTAAATCCTTATTTTTCCCCAGATAAGGGTTCATAACAATGGCCTTGTTCTTGCAATAACCTTCAATTATCATAATTAATCCCTCATGCGAAATAGGATGAGTTTCCTTCTTCCTATGAGTGAACAAACTTTGGATCAAAGAAAAATGCAAATAGAAGGGAAAGGAAATTCTTACTTTGTGTCTGAAGTGATTTAGGAATACAAAATGAAATTTGTGGACTCTTTTGCTTCTTCCATTGAGTATGAAATACTTGTGAATACATCATAAGATGTCCCTCTAAATACCCTTAATCTGCTCCAGTTCGAAGAAATCCCCATTCTTCTCCAACTGCTGCTCCTCAACATCCGTCTTAGGGAATTTGTAGAAGGCCTCATTTGAAATGCTGGTTTGCTTGGAGAATTTTATTCCTTCCGTAGGAAGCACCGTGACCTCTGCTATAAATTCCTCAATTAGATTCACTGTTATACCATGCAGGGTGACCCTATCATCAGTCCAATTTTTGAAAAAAGTCTTTTTAATATGAGGTATGGAGCCGATCCATGTAGTTCACTACCTTCCCTCTCTGTAGGATCTTCCACACATCTTGTTTTGCTTTCCACTCTTCACAATTTTTGGGTTCCTACTTCCTTGGTTCACCTTTCCTTATGCAAGCCATACAGATATCCTTTGATTCCCACACACTGTAGGCTAAACAATGAGCCCAAATATTACCAATTTGGTACAAAACTCGCCTTTTTTTAGGCACATTCAGGATCCACTTCACGTACTCTAGAACATTTCTTTTTAATGAGTGTAAGCCTTTCTCCATGAAGCCACTCCACCAAATCATTGGTTTTCTATTCCAAGATGATATTTCCCTCCTTTGCATGAATTACATCATGATGAATGAGCGCTCTAAGATCTACATTCTTGTTTAATGTATCCTGCCACCTCACCTTGTGTCTTGTTCAGACTGCATGATTTGCTATCTAGTCAGCAACTCCGTTAGCTTCACGGTAAGTGTGAGTAATAGTTACTTTCTCAAATTTTTTGATTAAAGTTTTCATCTCCATCACCATAGCCTCTATATTCCATGACACAAAATTTTTATTGTTTAGAATATTTATGATATTCAGGGAGTCCCCTTCCAGCCATAATTTAGAATATCCCGAATCCATAGCTAGTTTGATGGTTTGAAGGGCAGCAAAAGCTTTAGCAATATGACAGTTCAATTTTCCAATGGGGATAGCAATAGCATCTACTACATTTCCCATATGGTTTCTCAAGACTCCTCCACATCCTACATTCCCTGATTCCCTTTAGTAGCTCCATCAAAGTTTCCTTTAATCCACCCATGAGGGGGGACATTTCAAGTAACACCTAGTCTAGGATTTTCAAGTTTAACATTAGAATTTTCTGTTCTTAAGGGATTATCAACTTGAAAGGTTGGATTAGGATTCCTTTGTGATGAGAAATTATCCTTAATAGCTCTAATAATGTTCTGTCCCACCACCCATCTGGGAAGTTCTTTACTTCTAAAAATTTGGTTATTTCTTTCCTTCCATATTCCCCATCAAATATGGGGGAGAGTTAGTTTCCATAGAAAAAGAACTTCAGGATTCTTAGAGGGACAATACCAACTTTTAAAAGATAGTTCCACATTTTTGTGGTGAATCTAAGCAAAACCCCATAGATTGAGGATTTCTTTCCAAACTTGCTGTGTAAATGAACAGTTCACAAACAAGTGATCTCTATCTTCAAAACCCTTCTTACAAAGAATACACATGTTCACAACATATATTCCTCTTTTCTATAAATTGTCCAGAGTCAAGATTTTGTTTTGGAGGAGGGTCCAAAAGAATATTTTCATTTTAGGGATGAGCCCCTTAATCCAGGCATACGTCCACAGAGGTTTGTTGCCATTTCCCTTTGAAGTAAAAATGGTAGAAACTTTAAATTGTCCACTAGGCTCATCATGCCAAACAATCTTATCTTCAAGATTAGGGTAGAGAGATATAGCATTCAGGGATAGTTGTATATTATTGAAATCTTGATCAAGATTAGTAAGGTTCACCCAGGAATTGTTCTGCCAGTATTGGTTAACCATTATTCCATATATTTGCTTACATCGGTCTATTACTTCTTTATCTTGGATTTCTTCTATCAAAGGTTTTCCTTTTAACCAAACATCCTCCCAAAATTTCACCTTTTTTCCATTGCCTACTTTCCAAGAGCTTCCTTCTTCTAAAATTTGTTTAGTACCCTGAACTGCCCCCCATATGGAGGATGGACGGGATACGTCATGGTAAGAAAAGAAATCAGAGAGGGATTTTGCCTTAAATAAATACTTATGCTTCCATATATTGCTCCATTCTTTATTTTCCTGATAAACCCTCCATCCCTGTTTAGCTAAGAGAGCTGTGTTCATACTTCTAATTTTCCTTATTCCTAATCCTCCTTCCCTAAAAGGTTTGAAAATGTTATCCCAAGCAATTAAAGGCATTCTCCTTTTCTCCTCAGTACCTGTCCAAAGAAAATTTCTCTAGATTTTTTCAATAGCTTCCGCAAATTTGGTGGGAATTCTAAAAAGACTTAAAGCATAGGTAGGTATGCTTTGAAGACTTGCTTTGAGGAGGGTAAGCTTTCCTCCCTGACTTAGAAAATTTCCTTTCCATCCTGCAAGTTTCTTGCTAAATTTGTTAATGAGTTCTTCCCAAAAAGCTTCAGGAACTTTCATCCCAAGAGGGAGACCCAGGTAAGAGGAGGGGAGAGATCCTATAGAGCATTCAAGGATTTTAGCTATTTTGTTCTATTGTATTCAAGCATTTAAGGACTTATTGTTGTATTCTACCACACTATTCAGATTAAAACTATATGGAATTATACATTGTAAATCAATCTCTTTGGAAGTGTAGAAATAATGAAAATAATGGATAAAATAATCACCACTATTGTCTATGTGAAAAACCTAGATGGTTTTCTCTAACTATTTATTCAAAAGAGCCTTGAATTCCTAAAAAATATGAAAAACCTTAGATTTTAGTTGAGAAATCACACCTAGGTATACCTTGAAAAGTCATCAATGAAGGTAAGAATATATTTGATCTTGATAAATGAATAATATGGAAATATACCAAAAATATGAATATGAACAAGCTCTAAAATATATGTAGCTCTCCATGATTTGCCTCGGTCATACCTCTCTTTAGAATGTTTACCAAGTATGTAACCCTAGAAAGTAATATCATAAAATTAGACATAAGATAATCCTATAACCATATCATGATGATTTAGTTGCTTCCAGTAACCCTTACCATAACTTACTCAATGATTTGACATCTTAACTTCCGCTACTTAACTATTATTGGTGAGTGGGTAGTGTAGTAGAAGAGTGATTAGGAGAAAAGTGTGAGAAGGTGTAAAACCATGATTGGTGATTTACTTTCCCATTTACCATTATATAATTACTATGTGACTCCCTAATGACCATAAAATATGGGGTAAACTCAACTCTTTTGCATGATCCAATGTGGGTGATTTGATAAGTATATATGATAATATTTGATAGTGAAGGAACACATAAAACATCCCTAAATGTTCATCACTCACTTCAACAGACCCTTTTCCACAAACTTATACATATATATCAACACCCATCAAAATAAAAAACATATAACATGACTCAAGATGAGAAAAAACCATGTGATGAAGCCATGTGATGTGAATCAACATAATAAATAAACCATGTGGAAGGCTAAAATGCAACTACAACAAGGACCTTTCCCTTTCCTTTCACCTTACCATTGTTTTTTACCTTAGACAATTCTTGATTTATTGAACTTTGTGTGATGAAATTAGGAACACTTATATTATTATTCTCAATAATTTTAATTAAGTGATCTATTTGTTTCTTCATACATTTATGTTCATCATGTCAAATTATCTTAAAATAGGCATTATTTAACTTATCTATATTATATTTGGATTTTACAGAGGTATTAATTATTTTTTGTATTTAGGATAAGTATTCTAACCCCTATTTTAATCATAGTCCTTTATCTATTTATTATCCTTAATACTAGAAGTCTTCTATTTTTCATGACTAACAATTAGTGCATGAGATTTAAATGACTTCAAAGTACCCATATAGATAAGATTGTCTTGATACCTAGTCAAATATTTGGAAAAATCATCTAATGACATCATGGCACAAGTATCTCCTAGGGCTCTCTTATTAGCATTGATGGTAGATACAAAAATAGAATAGTAAGGACCTAACTTGGTAAAAATTGCGTTGTTTGCTAAACATGCTAATTTGAATAATTAAAAAAATCAAAAATTATTACATAGAATTTTATTAAGATGGAATCATGTTCATAAAAATATGAATGCCCTAAGAAAACTATCAAGCCCTTTGGCCACATGAAGGCATGATATGTGACATTTATGACGTCTATGTCTTCAAATCATTGAGGGACTATTGGCTAGACCTATGGGCCCTCTATTATGTGTAGATGTGAAACATAGTGTTTTATATATCAACATCCATTCATCCCCAAGGGACCATTGGCTAGACCTATGGACCCTTGGTTGTGCAAAGATGTGAGATGTGACATTCATTGTATCTACCTCTATGGATCCCCAAGGGACACTTGGTTAAACTATCGGTCCTCACCCAACATGTGCACATAGGGACATAAGCACCAAAAGAGGAGAGGAAAAGGGATTATAAATTTATTTTTGGACTACTTTTTCCCTCATTGTTGCTCTGCCCCTATCCCATGATAGCATAATTCTTCCATTTTTTTGCAAAATTTCTACAAGATTTGTATCACTAATAGCTCCCTCATCCTAATACTATTTTGAATATCCATTTTCATAAATATTATAATTACCTTATGACCACCTCTTTGCACTTATTTTAACCAATCCAAGATTTCCTTCCTCTTGACCCATTGGATATTCTTACACTTGCCTGCAGGCAATTATTAGCCAATCTAGATGATGAGGCTAGGATATGCCTGATAAATGTATAATAAATGATCTCATCTTACTCTCTCTTTTTATTAAGTTTGATTGCATTTTCTAACCTTTATTTTGATCTGAGATGAGTTAGGATGTAATTATCCATCTTTTGTTGATTGTGATTCTAACTTTTAAAAACCCTTGTAATTCCTAACAAGTGTGTTGGAAAATTCAAGTTTTGCAATAAAATAGGTCATCATCAGGCTAAAGAACAAATATGAAGTGGATTGCATGTTTTTGGAAGCATTGGAATCAATTCAGCTTAGTTTCAAAACTCCACCATACTATTTCAAGTTGTCACATTTTTAGACTTAGCTCTAGAACTCTATATTTAGCTTTAGAATTATCTAAATTAGCTCCAGTACTCCTACAGATAAACATAGAACTGATAAAGATCTATTCCAAACAGCCAATGATCTATCAAATCAATGATCCCATTAAATCAAGAGCAGAATTCTGATTTCCATACTTGTAGATCTAAAACATTTATCACACAGCTGGATAGCCAGCCACATCTTATTCAACATCTATTCTAGGCACGATTCAGTTCCATCATATCTATGAAACAGTTACAACAATCAATGCACCAATATTAGAAAAATGTATATACAGACTTGGGAATTTAGAAAAGTGTGTAGAAAACCATTGAAGAATAGAGAGAAAAGGATAGATTAGTACATTTTGTAATATAGAACATTTTATCAATGAAATAGCCATTTCTATTTTGAAAGCAAATTAAATTATTCAATCTTGTTTCTAGGCGGAGCAAGGGCCCACTCCTATAAAGAACCAGGATCTTTATTTTTGGTTGGTATTTATATTTTATTTACAAAAGCAAATAGGTAACTCTGTTAAATTTATAAATGCTTCTAACTCCTTAAAGTTAAAATTTATTGTAAATTTATTCCTACAGGTGTTTTAGATTAAATTCTCATTTCTTTGCAATCATTTTCCAGCAATCTATTTCATTTTACAAAAGTGTGTTTATTTCTAGCAATCTATTTTATTTTGCAAAAGTGTGTTTATTTATAGCAATCTATTCTATTCTGCAAAAGTGTGTTTATTTCCAATAATCTATTTCATTTTTGCAATGTGTGTCTACTTATGAAAAATTTGCATAGTTTGATTCCAATAAGGTTTTAACCAAGAAATTCTCAAGACATTAAAAATCCCCCAAAACAAAAATACAAATACAAATACTAACAATCAATTACTAAATCGTTACGATTCTTCTTGTTATATATAGCTTTAGACACATCCCTGGTTAAATATGATATCAATAGAAAGTTGATTAAATGAAGAGAATAATGACACCCATCATTTTTGGTGCCATTACCAGGGAATCACTAGTTGGAATTTTCTAATCAGGTGTCAACAAGAGCAACAATCATTCATTTAGTAATTAAAGAAATTTTCCCTAATTTATGAGTAGACCATGAGACTCTAAGGGTAGATTTCTCCCCAAAATATCTAAACAAAAATTTCCAACATCCTCTAGTTTAAGTAAAGATGTTGAGCAAGAATTGGAAGCACCATTATCTCCTACAAGACAAGAAGCAAAATTGCCATCTTTGGAATTTTTGGATCAGTCACTAGAACCAAGTATAACCTTAGGGAGGAGGATTATTTCTCAAGATCCATTGAGGGAAAGTTTTGATTCTCAATTGAGTAGTCAACCTCCTACTCCTGACTTTTCACCATCCCCAAAATAGACCATATACCACATTGACTAGGAGAAGGGACTAGAAAATACTAGAGAGATGGCACGAGAAGCTGAATGAGAACCTGAGAGAACCTTTACCTATCCCATTTAGATCAAGGATGATGAAACCACTATGAAAAGAATTTCACTTGCACACTTACCCACATTTAAAGGAATGTCATATGAGGATCCTGACCAATTTATATTTGAATTTAAACTACTCAGTCAGACTTATGATTACAAGAAAGATAATCAAAAACTAAAGTTGTTTCCACCTACCCTGAAGGATGTAGACATGAGGTGGTTTATGGGATTAACATCTAATTCTATTACCAATTGGGAACAAATGGAAACTATCTTCCTAGACAAATGTCAAGATTATTGTAGAGGAAGAAATTGAAAGAAAGATTTTTTCAAAATCAAACAGGAAGAAGATGAGAATATAGAAGATTATTTGGATAGATTCCTCTTTGTCAGTAAAAGATATGGATTTGTACTTCAAGAAGATTTAAGTAAAACCATTTTTCTCAAATCTCTAGATGATGAATCTAGAGAAACCCTTGATTTAATTGGCAAAGGAAACATTACTCAATTAAGAATGGATAAAATCATAGAAATTTGTAGAAACTATTCAAGGACAAGGGGTGGACCTAAAAAGGAGAAAACAGTTAAAAATTCAAATCCAGATATGAACAAATTGATGGATTAATTGGAAAAATTTAAAATAGACATATTAGTTCAATTAACCTCAACCATGGATGGATTGCAAGCTAAAGCAAATGCCCAACTTGAACCATTAGCTGTGTATTGTCTTAGATGTAGGAAGAAACATGCAATAAGGGAATGCCCTTTGGATAAAACAGAAGTATGTCTTATCTGTGAATATAAAGAACATGATACTCATGATTTTTATCTTCTTATACCCATAAAAAATTATCTCAAACAAAACCAATACATCATCCACCACAGAAGAATTAAATTTTGTTTCGAGACGACCTAACCAAGGACAGTTTATGCCAAGACTAGCTCCTAATCCCTAGATGATGCCATGGGTAGCTCAAATAGTACCACAAAGTTGGGGATATCCACCTTGGGCCCATTAACCCACATGGCATCCTTAGGGTTGGGCAAGTTAATCTTGGTATACTCAAGGACATCAGCAACCTTGGGAGGTCAAGGAAATCTTTATGCTTGGCCACAACCTAGATGGGGCCCTAATAATTATGTGTATGGGAAAACATATCCAAATTAGAACCAACAAGCCATAATGGGACCTACAACATAAAATCCATAGGTTAAAAACATAGTCTAAACACAAATGCTAGCATAACTAGTAGCAAACCCAAGAAACAAACAAACAACTCCTGTATATGAAATAGAACTAGAAAAATTAGTTTATTTAAATACAATGGATTGTAAAAACATTTAAACCAAATTTGGAAAAATAGTTTGTAGTCCACATGTTATAATCATTGAGATGAAAGAAGAAGCTAAAACCCCTAGCATGGTTACACATAAGGAAGATGACAAAGAAAAAGATAAGGAATCAGAAAGTAGTTCTACTAAGATTCCATTTCTAGAAAGACTTAAAAAAACCATAGAACTTAAGGAATATAAATTGGTATAGGAACTAAGAAGATTGAATATTGAAATACCATTATTACAATAAATTAAGGATATTCTAGAGTTTAACAAGTTAATCAAACTATTATGTTATAAAAAAACTTGGAAGGAAGAAGCAGTACCCTAGGACTATTCAGGTAGATGGGAAACTTGCTAATTTATTAGCGGGAAAAATCCTACTACCCAAATATGGAGATCCTGGAAGCCCTATTATTTCTGTCTCTATAGGGAATAAGGATATACATAATGTTTTGATTGATTTGGGTGTAGCTATCAGTGTAATGAGAGTGGACACTTTGAAAACATTACCATTAATAGGCATACAACCTACTAATACCATATTGCAGATGGCAGATTAGTCTATAGCAAAACTAGGAGTTATTGAAGATGTGGTTGTAATGGTGGAATCATGGGAATATATAATTGACTTCTTTATATTGCAACCAAAAGGTAAAACACTTGGTTATCTAATTATTTTGGGGATACCATGATTAGCTAAAGTTATTTCCTTAATTGATTGCAGGTCAGGTGATATGACTATTTCAAATGGTAAGAATTCTAAAAAAAAGTTATTATATCCCTCTGCACAAGCTTTTATTGATAATCAAGTGAAATTATGGGTTGATAATCTTGATATTAATGAGAAAAATCTATCTTCTTTGGATATGATAACATTGCAGGATCATGTACAAGAAATAGATGATACAGTTAATCCTTCATTAAATGAACATCAATCGTCATTGGAGTAGTCAGGATTAGTTCTAGAACCTACATAATCTATTCTAGAACAATCACAATTAGTTCTAGAATCACTCCAATTCTTTGCAAATGAAGATAATTTTGCTCTAGAGGAATGCAATTTCTCTTGGGGAGAGGAAGGATCTGTAGCTTCAGCTTTACAAATATCAGGAGATGATGAAGAATTTTTGGAAAATAACAACAAGGAATTTGACCTACAATAAGATAAGTATCATAACTCTTCTTATTGTCCTTTGTCCATCATTCTATCTCAAGGAACTTTTGGATATGTTGCTACATATCATATGTTTGTACTGCATGCCTATCCACTAAACACCTTAATGGAACCCCTTCAACAAGTTAGTTCATCATATCCTAGAACCAAACATGTTGAGATTCAACCAATTTTTTTATTATTATTAATAACTAGTTAAAGAATAATGAAGAATTCAAGCTGTTTGATGTTCTGAAGGATCATACTAAAGCTTTTACTTGGGACTATAGAGATATGAATGGAATTCATCCAAGTATCTATACCCATCACATTTATGTTGAAAACATTAGACTAGTTAGGCAACCTCAGAGAAGAATTAATCCATCCTTAAGGGATATAGTCAAATAATAAATTGAAAAACTATTACAAGTAGGTTTTATCTACCCTATCTCAGATAGCCAGTGGGTGTCTCCTCTTGTAATTTTCCCTAAAAAAAGTAAAAAATGGAGAATTTGTGTTGACTATAGGGAACTAAACAAAGCCACCCTAAGAGATTATTTTCCCTTACCATTCATAGATCAAGTCTTAGACAACCTTTTAGGTAAATGGTACTTTTCCTTCTAGATGGATTTAGTGGATACAATCAAATTAGACATATTGCTGAGGATCAGGACAAAACTACATTTAATTATCCATGGGGTACCTTTGCTTATAGGGTATTGCCATTTAGACTATGTAATGTTCCAGTAACCTTTCAAAGAGTTGTATTAGCAATTTTTGCAGACCTAACAAATGACTATGTGGAGTTATACATAGATGATTTTATTGTGTATGTAAATACATTTGATGATGCCTTAAAAAATTTGGATAGAGTATTAACAAGATGTGAACAACATCACTTGTCTCTTAGTCATGAGAAATGTTTGATGATGGTTGATGAAGGGATCGTATTAGGGAACCATATTTAAAAAAAAGGAATTCAGGTTGACCAAACCAAAATCAAGATTATTTCAGACTTACCTATTCATCAAACTCCCATAGATATCAAATCAATTTTTGGACATGATGGATACTATTGGCACTTTATCAAGGATTTTAGTAAAATTGTTGCCCCCATGTTTAAATTGCTTACCAAGGACTATGAATTTATTTGGGATGAATAGTGTCAACATGCTTTTAAAGAAATTAAAGAGAAATTACTAACTTCCCCAATATTTCAAGGACCTAATTGGGAGAAACCTTTTCACATCCAAATTGATGCCTCAAATACCTCAATTGGTGCAGTTTTGGGACAAAAAGATGAAGAAGGGAGAATGTATGCTATTTACTACCTTAGTAAAAATCTTACTCCCACTGAATGAAATTACACTACCACTAAAAAAATTTTGGTTGTGATCTATGCAATCAATAAATTTAGACATTACATTATAGGGTACAAAATATTTATACATACAGATCATTCAATAATTAAATATTTAATGAACAAACTAGTGGTTGGAGGTAGAATAATTAGATGGCTATTACTTCTACAAAAAATTGATATTACCATTGTGGACAATCTAGGAAAATCTAATGTTGTAGTGGATTTCTTGTCAAGACTGACCACTACAAGGGAGCAGGATCTAGTCAAGGACAATTTTACAGATGAACAATTGTTTTTTATTTTAGATGCTACACCATGGTTTGCTGACATGGCAAATTATATTGCAATAGGGAAGTTTCCTCCTTTCACTAAAAAAATAAGAAGTTAATCAAAACTAGTGCATAGTTCAAATGGTTAAATGGAATGATATTTAAATGTGGTCCTAATTTGGTTTTATGCAGGTGTGTAAGAGAAGATAATATATTTGACATCCTCTGGGCATGTCATGTTGAACCAAGTGGAGGACACTATTCAGTGAAAAGAATAGCTCATAAGATACTTGGCACTAGTTACTATTGGCCATCTCTGTACAAAGATGTGAAGAGATATATCAGGCAGTGTGATCATTGTCAAAGGATGGGATAGCCAACCATTACCAATGAAATGCCTCTACAACCACAAGTAGTGATTGAACCATTTGAGAGATGGAGGTTAGATTTTATTGGACCCTTTAATCCTCTTTCATAAGGAAAAGAGCACATTCTTGTGTGTACTGATTATGTAACAAAATAGGCAGAAGTGTAGGATTTAACAAATCCCACTGAAAAAGCAGTTGCTGATTTCCTTTAGCACAAAATTATGATAAACTTTAGAGCACCAAGAAGCTTAGTTTCAGACTAAGGACCATAATTTATATCCAATATGATCTAAGATTTCACAATGTATTATCAAATTAATCATAAGAAGTCATCTCCCTATCACCTGCAAGCAAATGGACAAGTTGAATTAATAAATAGAGAATTAGAAAACATTCTCACTAAAATAGTTGAAGTTGAAAGAAGAGATTGGGTAAAAAGACTACCTGAAGCTGTCTGGGCTTACAATATAACTTGGAAAACCACAACTGGGTTTTCACCATATGAGTTAGTCTATGGGAAAAATCCCTTGTTGCCTATTGAGTTTGAACTACAGATATTGAGGATAGCAACTAAGGTGGGAATTGAATTAGATGTAGCTCAAAAGGAGCGAATCCTTCAACTCAATGAATTAGATGAATTCAAAATGGAAGCACTTCACCAGATAGAGATAATCCAAGGTCAAAGGAAGCAATGACATGATTCACATATCAAGGAAAGATAATTCAAAGTAGGAGACTAGACATTATTGTTTGATTCTAAGTACCAATAATTCAAAGGCAGATTAAGAAGCAGATGGTTGGGACCTTATCAGATTGAGTAGATATTTGACAATGGTTCTATCTAGTTACTTCCCATTGATGGCAGTAGAAGAATACTCTTGGTCAATGGACATATGCTAAAAGTTTATAAGAAGCCTCCTACTAAGGATGAATTCTTGAAGTAGATTGAAGCAAACAAAGAATTTGATCATATGGAAGAACCCAATTCTTCCAAAATGATCAAATAATTAGATGAAAAGATCTAAAATAAAGGGAAGAGGATGAAAAATAGTAAATGGCATTCTCTTCCCCCCAAAAAAAAAGATCAATTGAAAACTAGTGATGGCAGTTGATCTTCTCAAATAAATAGCTAATTTAAATAAAACTTTTTTTTTGAATTCTAACTATTTTCTAATCATATTTTTAGGAATGATGAGTCATCATGACAGAGGGATTACATCATATAGGATGGTAATTATGTTTTTAACTTGTTAAAAATTAGATGGAAAGTTTGCATGTATGATTAGACTTGATTTAGAAAGATTTGTATGATGAGTCATCTATTATACATCATGGTTAAATATACAAAATCATGAGAAGGATATTGATGATGGAATAAGTTGGTAGATAGTCATAAAAAATCATTCTTATGATTGAATCAATAAAGTAAAATCCAGATGTAGAAAACTTTCAAAAGAGATACAATGAGTTAACTCTGTTAGTTCTGTAGCTGAGTACAGTAGTTTCACAACTAAAATTACTAAGTTCTACATCTGAGTATAGTAATTCCACAACCAAATTTGCTATATCAACAACTAAATCCACTAGTTCCATAGCCAAAATTGTCAGTTCCATTGATAAGAGAAGTAATTTTTAGCTAACCTTCATAAGATTAAAGAAGAAAAATCATGGGGATTAAAAAGAAGTCAGAACTAGAGGATGATACCCAGCTCCTTGAAAATGAAGAAGTAGTAACTATCTTTCAACAGGTAGGATGGCTAGAGTTTATGAGGAAATTTCCCAAATATAATGATGAACTGGTAAGAGAATTTTTTATCAATTTAGAACAAACAAGGACAAAAATTTAGAAGGTTTTTATTCCTTTTTCTGTGAATGTAATAAGTGAGATGTCTAAAATACCAATAGTACATGTCCCAAACCCTGTCAAGGGGACATAAAAAGAATTGGATTAAACCCTATTGAAAGAAGGGGAAGCTGAACCCCAATATATTTATAATATAAATAAAAACATCAAAGGAGTCAAAAGGGCTAACCTACCCAAACCCTTTGATAGAGTAGCATTTTGGATAGTTAAATATTTAACCTGTGATGGATAATTTGGGATAGTAGGAAAAGAAGTCCTAAAAATCCTTATACAACTTAGATATGGAGTTGAAAAACTAGAATATATAGTAAACCTTCCAGGGTTTCATTTTTAATCCATCCATACAATGGCCCAGAGATATTCTTGGGGTGTAAGAACAATCAGACATCATGGGTTAGTGCATTTAGTATGCCAGAACAATTTCCTTTCAAAGAAAAATGGGGAAGAAATGTGGGATAAATTTCTTGGAAAATTTGGGAAAAAACCTGGTATTTCCAGAAGAACAATAGCAACTCCTCCTATCCCTTTAGTTCATTTGAAAAGTGATACCATTGCTGAGGAAAAGAAAAGACTAGGGGAAGAGGAAGTATCAAAAAGAAGAAAATATGGAAGAAAAGTTAAAATTATATACCCTACTGTACCTTCTCAAGGTATTTCTTCTTATCTAGAAGCTACAGAAGAACTAATACCTATCTCTGATAGTGATAGTTCACCTAGGCCTAAGCAAAAGGTGAACATTAGAAGAAGTTCTAAAATAAGGCTTATGTCTGCACATTTTGAGGCTCCTCAAAAAAGAAGACATCATAAAAAGTATTAATAAAGTCTAGAGAAGATGGAAGAATAAGAAAGGCTGGAAACTGAAGTTGCTGATATTTTGGGTAGCATGGCCATGACTCCTCTTGGACCAAGCCAAATAGAAAAGGAAAAAGGATATGAAAGATTTGAGGAGCCAGTTTTCCATGAAATGGTTGAGACAACAACACCATCACATGTAGAATATGAAGAGGCATCTTGGAGAAGAAAAGGGAAATCCCCTATGGTGGAAGAAAAATAATTAACTCCCCAGGAAATTTTAGAAAAAGAACAAAACTAGCAGATTAAATAGGCTCTATTTTTATCTAGAGTAGAACTCATTATCAAGGAAAAATATGAGGAATTAAACTTCCTCAAACTCAAATTAGAATAGAAAGAAATGCTCCTTGAATAAATAACAAATCAGTTCATAGCTAAGACTGAAGAATTAGCAAAAATTAAAAGGAAATTGATGGAAAATGAGGGAAAATGTACAATACAGACCTCTGTGTCAATAGTCTTTGCACATACTAAATTGACTTATCTACCACTCAAGCAGTTATGGGATGACACATGTAGAGAACTCAGTGTAATCAAGGCATCCAATACAGACTTGAAAGGAAAACTAGTGGAAGAAGAGAAAGCAAGGAAGGAATGGGAAGACAAATTTTATGAGGAAAATGATAAGTATAAATGTCCTGTGAAAATACAAATAGTTTGTATGATGAGTGAAAAATCGCTTGCATGCAAAAGACTTTCTCCTACATATAGCATGTTTTTAGAAGAAAAATTCATTTGTTGGCAGTTGGCAAGGATAGCATGTGGCCTTCCACATGAAATAAAAGATGAAGCTGATTTCTTGACAACCTACTCCTTAACCAATATAGAATAGAAAAATATTCTCTATGAATTTTACCTCAGTAATTTCATGCTAGAAAGAAATACAAGTTTTATGATCAATTTATATGTAGGGGAAAGCTAGCTTAATGTATTTGTCTCTATTCTTTAGAATTAGATTGGATGGAAGGAGAGGGAGTCAGAGCATTGGTTAAAGGCTAGTTCATCTTGTCTCTATATGAGAATTCATTATTGTAACCCACTCACCTTTGCTACAAATTTCCAATCTCATGCATTTAATGATAAGTTTAGGGGACCTTATCTTTTCAATTTATAGAAAAACATTAATACCTTCACCTTTTATGAAAGGTCATATTTTGATAATATCTATGATGCATGTTTGAAAAGATGGGAATTTATCTCGATGGCATTGAAAAGAAGGGAAGTAATATCCCATTCAAATTTGATCTAGAGTCTAGAAAGGGTAAAATCTTTATGCACAATAATTCCTCAGATCAATGAAACTTCCTTGTGCATATGGAAGGAGAAGGAGTCAGAGCATTGGTTAAAGGCTAGGAATGTAGACAAGGCCACCTCTACTTCTCACCCCCACATCTCCTTGGCAAAATAGAGAACCTCAAAATCCCACTCAATTTAAGGAATGGAAAAGAAAATTAGAAGCATGAGTAGGGTATAGTACCTCTAAATCAAAGCATTGGGATATTCAGTTCCAGCCATTTGATCTATGTAATCAAATGGAATGCAGGATATACAATCCTGAATTTGAAAAGTGAAGTTTGTAAAGGGACTTACAAACAAGTATGGGGGAAATGATGAGGCTAGGATATGCCTGATAAATGTATAACAAATGACCTCATTTTACTCTCTCATTCTATTAATTTTGATTGCATTTTGTAACTTTTATATTGATTTGAGATGAGTTAGGATGTAATTATCCATTTTTTGTTGATTGTGATTCTAACATTTAAAAAACCTTGTAATTCCTAACAAGTGTGTTGGAAAATTTAAGTTTTGCAATAAAACAAGTCATCATCAAGATAAAGAACCAATATGAATTGGATTGCATGTTTTTGGAAGCATTGAAATCAATTCAGCTTAGTTCTGGAACTCGGTGCACCATACTATTTTAAGTTGTCGCATTTTCAGACTTAGCTCTAGAACTCTATATTTAGCTCCAGAAATATCTGAATTAGCTTCGGTACTCCTGCAGATAAACTCCAAAACTTTCACAGTTAAACATGGAACTGATAAATATCTATTCCAAATGGATAGTGATCTGTCAAATTAATGATCCCATTAAATCAAGAGCAGAATTCTAATTTCCATACTTGTAGATCTAAAACACTTATCACACAGCTGGATAGCCAGCCACGTCTTATCCAACATCTATTCTAGGTGTGATTCAGTTCCATCATATCTATGAAGTATTTACAACAATCAATGCACCACAAGTAGAAGAATATATATACATACATGGGAATTTATAAAAGTGTGTAGAAAACCATTGAAGCATAGAGAGAAAAGGATAGATTAGTACATTTTGTAATATAGAACATTTTATTAATGAAATAGCCATTTCTATTTTGAAAGCAAATTAAATTATTCAATCTTGTTTCTAGGTAGAGCAAGGGCCCACTCCTCCAAAGATCCACGATCTTCATTTTTGGTCGGTATTTATATTTTATTCACAAAAGCAAATAGGTAACTCTGTTAAATTTATAAATGCTTCTAACTCCTTAGAGTTAAAATTTGTTGTAAATTTGTTCCTATAGGTGTTTTAGATTAAATTCTCATTTCTTTGCAATCATTTTCTAGAAATCTATTTCATTTTGCAAAAGTGTGTTTATTTCCAATAATCTATTTTATTTTTCAAAAGTGTGTTTATTTGCAGCAATCTATTTTATTCTGCAAAAGTGTGTTTATTTCTAGCAATCTATTTCATTTCTACAATGTGTGTCTACTTCTAGTAAATTCACATAGTTTGATTCCAATAAGGTTTTAACCAAGAAATCCTCAAGACATTAAAAATCCCCCAACACAAAAAGAAAAATACAAATACCTACAATCAATTACTAAATCGCTACGATTCTTCTTATTGCATATAGATTTAGACACAGCCCTGGTTAAATATGACATCAATAGAAAGTTGATTAAATGAAGGGAATAACGACACCCATCACTAGAATTGGAAAAATGAGATTAAAATACATGGGATATTAAACATTATTAGTGTTGGATTATGACACACCCAAGACTTCTAATTCTCTGATTACCCATGTGGATCTAAATGAATTCCATAAAAGATTAAATCTTGAAATTACAACAATGTTGATCTAACACCTAGAAAATATTAACATTCCATAGGTCAATACCTTTACCACTTTCATGAAATGTTTAGATTTGGTATTCACCTATGCTAGATATTATGATTCATAAACTAGGGAAATTAGGTCAAAATATGGACAACTCATGGTGAATATGGATGGAATGTCAATAAGCATGACACTAAGAATCCCTCTCCACGAGGAGTTAGTCAATATTAGTGTAAGTAAAGGAGAGGCACACTATAATAAAGACCCTACCAAGCGTTTGACCACTATCAATAATTCTTAGCTAAAACATAAAATGGAGAAGATATCTAAGCTTCCCAACACCTTATACAAAATAGATTTCAAAGAGGGACTTTTAGATATGATCACATTACTCAATAAGATAGTAGATAATGAGGACACTGGGCCTTTCTATCATTGGATGTTCCTACCAATACAAATAATTTGTTGTAGAAAGTAATTTGTGGATTGGGGTCAATTGATCAATGATTCCCTACATGATCATTTTTTGAATGTGCAAATATCAAGATAGTTTTTCATGACATCATATCTATTATAATTCTTGGCCTCCTAGATGGTATACATAAGGTTGTCTCAATGTGGAACTATCATTCAGTTGACACAAGTGTTGAGTGCTTTCCACATATCACCTTAAAAAAATAACAAACATTATACCAGGTTTAATAATGCATTCATAATGAGAGTAGTGTAGTTGTTCAAAGGATATTGGGGAATGAGGATCTCCTTTTAAGTAGTCAAATTATTTAATCAATATGGAAGATACTATATTCAGTTCCAAAAAATTACATAAAATAAATATGGAGGTTATGAAGGGCATTCCTTAAGACTCATAATGTTGGATAATGATGAGATCATCCTCACTGAGCTCTATAGGTAATTATCAGCCATTCATAAATGATGTAGTAATAAACATGTGCTCAATGTTTCTTTCCCCATTACATAAGTCAATTTATTATGTAATTTTATTGTAAATTCTCATGACATATAACTATCCCTCTCTGAGTTCACTCTCAAAACCTATGCCAATAGAGACTCTATGGATACCAAGGGGTATGTGAAGCAAAATCTAGGTATATGGTCTACATATGAACATAAACCTCATCTCAAATACTATTGGGTTGATTGTCTAAATGAATTTGAGTTAGTATAAAGATATTGGATTTGAATGACCTAGATCAAATAAAAGTATTCAAATATGAGTGGGTTCATAATGGGATGGTAGATGATAAGTCAGATGTCATCAATCCATAATATGCCAACACAATCAATAATATACTTTTACCAACTATTAATTGGTCAATTAGATAACCAACTAACTTGAAATGGAGAATGCAAAGGGTATGGACTCACACAAAGAAATGGTTAGATAAAAAATTAACTTGAGTAACTACATGTGGATTGAAGATAGGAAAACCTTTTGTTCCTCTAAAGTAAGATCCTACATAAGTTCCTAGGAAAAGTAGTTCTAAGGTGATTATTGAATCCTTAGGATCCTCCAATTCAAGTGATGGTGGAGATGAGGATCCTAATCCCAAGAAACAATATGTAAATAAATGTGAATAAAATCTAGTGGAAGGAAAAATGAAGCAAGCTAAGAAATTAGTACAACCACAGTCTTTAACGAAAACCTTGGGTAATCCTAAATTGCTCATCTTGAATACCATACATCATTACAAATCCTCATCTATGGAAATAAAATAGTAAAAAAGGGTTGAAATAAAGTACCTACATTCCCGATTTGGATCCCCATAATCTCCTCCTCATCCTCAAATTCCACCTAATAATTCTACTCTTTATACTCTAGTAGTTACCTTCAAAGACCTTTCTTTTTAGTGGATGCAACTTATGTTCCAGAAGATAAAAATAGTGGTTGAAGCTAAACTACTAGATGTTGATGTGGTAGCTAATATCTTTAAGACTCTTACATCAAAGAAAGAAAATACCATATCTAGGTTAGTATCAGATCCCTTGAGAGCACAATTTATGGAGATTGTTGAAACAAATATTGAGAAAGATATCAAAAAAATGAGAATTGGATATTATAATCTAAAATGGATATCACTCAAAGAATCAAAAAGAGAAGGTGATATTCATAATATTCAATAAACCAATGAGAGGATCATTAAAAGGTCTAAACAAGATGACTCGACTCAAGAACAACTTAGAGGATAGATCAAAAAAATAGAAATCCATGCTAACTATCTACTCCATCTAGTGGAAACTCTTGTATTGCTTCTAATTGATGCCCCAACACAATTTCCAATAATAAATAAGGACATTATTGCTAAAATTAGTAAATATAACACCTATGTCAAAACTCTTGAAGCATGGGTAGATGATTTCCTCATAACTAGAATGAATTACATTGAAGAAGTCATGAAGATATATAATCTTATCAATCAAGAATTATAGGATATTTGTGTACAGATCAAATCCCACACCTCAACCTTAAAGTTTTGGAAAGAAGTGATTGGGGATGTGAAATAAACGATCATTATGGTGGCTAAAGTAATGGTCAAAAGAATAGTGTTTGAGAAATAATAAGATGACACATCTTATAAATGCACAAAATGTATACTTTAGAAAATGGAAATTCTAAGCAAGGCCATATAAGAGCTAGAGGATAGCAAAGATATGGGTGAAGGCAAAATCAAACTAATTTCCTAAAATCTAGATGAGATTTACTTTTGTTTATATAAATAATATGGGATTATCGCATATACTGTAGATGAATTGAAAGTTCAATTCCAAAATCTAGTTAAAGAAGATCTTTTAAATGAAGGTAAATTCAATAAAATTTCAAGGAAAACTCTTAGTGAAATTCACATTTCATGAGAAGAGTTAAACACCCAACTAGAAATTTTGGTGAAAGATCAGTGTTCTTTGATGTTCATTTCCCAAATATGGTTCATAGTTGCTAATAAATTGTGATTACAAAAATAAATGAAGTTATTTAAGCAGTCAATATATTACAAAAATTCAAGGAAACACATGATAAGGATCAAGTCAAAGAAGATCTATCAGTAACCAACCTATCCACTAGTGCTACTAACTAATAGAAATCTTCTCGATGAAATTTGTTCTCTATCTCTCTTTCATATTTTTGTCCAAATTCTATTTTTATAAATTCATATTTTTTGGTTGTAAAAAAGCAAAAATTATAAAAGGTAGAATAGGACAAGAAAACATCCTGATGAACATATTGAATCTTTCTTTTCTACATGTGGTATCCTCGACATTGAACATGAGTATGTCTCAGTTAGATTGTTCATGAAAACTTTGGCCAAAGTAGCTATAGATGGTTCCATAATTTGACCACTACTTCCATCCCATATTAGCAAACATTGAGAGACAAATTTTATAAGAGGTTCAAAACTACCAAAGATGAGAATTCCATTTTGGTGTAGCTATCTCAAATAAAAATAGATTCCCATGAACCCATGAGGGATTTCATAGATCACTTCAGCAAATTGGTACACAAAATACCTATAGGTGCAATGCCCATAGTAGAAAATCAAAAGTGTTTCTTTCTCATTGCTTAAGTACCTGAAGTAAGTTTCTTCTTATGAATAAATCATCCAACAACATTGGCTGAAGCACAAACCCAAGCCATGAAAATCAAAGATGATATGATTATGGCTGAAAATATTAAGAAATAATCCTTTAAAATCAAAGAACACAATTCAACTGATCCTCTTATTCATAAGTTATCAAATGATGTTTTGGATTTGAAGAAATAGATTCCCTAATCTCAAAATGCTCCATATAAAGATGTACCTAGGAGGCCTTTTATTTTGTATCATGATAATGTCTAATCGAGATTGACATATCAAACTCCTCAACTTGCTATTAAAATAGTTCTAACTATTATCCAATACTCTTGTATTTTTCATGCCAACAATGATCATGATGGTTCAAATTTCCTAGAATGGTGAGAATGTTGCAACTCTACACTATCAAATAACCACTTGAATAAGGTGCTTTGGGAACCTCTAATCCTAAAGTCCATGAACCTAATGGTGATTCTATTATAGGTTACTTTGAGTATGAACCCAAATGTAATTATTTTAAAGAAAGCATTAAGGATATGAATAGTTATTCATATGTAGTATTCACTTCATATCAAAATGAAAAGATGAAATATTTAGAGAAGAATAGAGACATCGACAAACCAAAGGCCAAAAAATCTCCTAAAAATACAATAGGTCTTAAATTAATTCTCAATAGAGGCACCCCATTTTTGAATTTTTCAAAGTATAAACAATTAGAAAGGTCTAAAATTTCAAACATTCCTCATTTGATTGAAAATGAAGAACCCTCAATTCTTTGTTTGATATAATTAATCACATAATAAAACTAAGGTTTAAATTTCTCAAACTAAAATATTAGAAATAACCTTGAACAATTAAATATATTGGTAAAGTTTATCAAAAGAATAGGTCTTATTACCCCTATTAATGGAGTATACATTAGGATGGTTTATTATGATTTAAAAAATAATATATCCATCATCACCCTAGGTAATGAGAGTATCAAGACTTTCTATGTATCTCTTTTTGTGGTAGCTATAAAATAAATAATTACATAATTGATTTAGGGGATTCTATGTCAGTAAAGGATGCCTTAGGGATAACCTTCACCAATAATCTCATATATTTCTTTAATAAGGAAGCTAATCATCTTTAATTGATTGGATAGATAAAAGATGTATAGGTTGATCTAGATGACTTTCCACAAAATAGGATGAAGATGACTATATTGGTGGCAGACATTCCTCCGAGTGATGGAATGTTGTTGAGTTGGTCCTTCTATAAAGATCTTAAGGGAGAAAAAAATTGATTAGACTTAGGTAATAATTCCAATAAATGGAGTAAATGAAAAGTTTCTCCCATAGCCAAAGGCCAAACTCCTAGTGCATAAATCTAATGATCCAAGAATAGATTTATTGTCTGAAGAAACTGGACCTAGATGTTTCATGATGATGTCAAAAATATATCTAAGACTCCCAAAACTAATTGAAGGTGATTCTAATGATGCGTAGACTCTAGAATTGGATGGGATTTTCTTGACCACCAGTTCAAGAGATAGTGTGTTGTTAATATCTCCATGAAAATAACCTTTTCCTTTCTCATAAAAACTCTAGTTTGAATGTATGAATAATAATTTTAAATATGAAGATTTTTTTTTTAGGATTATAGTTAATATAAGAAATGAGTATTTAAAACCTCCAAGATCAAAGTGATGATAAATTAATCATTAAGCCAGTAAAAGGTGAACATCAAGTCAAAAATGATAGGCTCAAGCATTACCAAAATAGAGTTTGGGACTGTATCGAGTGATTCCAGGGTTTCTCCATTAATGTCATTCCCAAAGAAAAAATTTACAAAGTATATGCATTAGTCATTTTTTATTCCTTGATGATTACTCCATCATAAATAAACCAAGATTGATATGTTATTGAAATGGTCTACCAGCTAGTGTTCCAGATAACACCAAACATTGGAAAGTTTTCAATATGATGAATAAATCATTGCCTTCTTGGAGTAGAGATATAATTTCATAAATTTATTCCTCAATGGAAGTCTAGTTGTGTATAGATAATCCTCTACCTTAGAAGATAGATTAGAAGGAGATTCATCAACATCATATATAAAAAGTGAGCCACCTAAAGGTAGTGTTATTCATTTAAAAAGAAATAAGATACCAACAGGTCTCATTTCTTTAGAATAAATATTTGATAAACATGATATGTATGTTAAATAGAAAATTTAAGAACACCCTCGAGGATCTCTTGAATATGAGAAAGTGAACATCAACATTGAGGAAGAACCAAGGTATGTGAATATTATAAATGTTTTTCCAAAAAATAGTATAGAAGGCTCATTACTCTCTTCAAAATCTATAAAGATGTGGTTGATTGGAGTTATGCATACCTAAAATCCTTTAGACTAAAAAACATGCAACACAACATTCCACTAAAGACTGGTATTAATCCATTTAGGACAAAGTTGAAGCATTATAATCCTAAGATCATTGGACAATATATGAATAAAATGAAAAAATGTTAGATGCTAGAATTATCTTTCCAATGTAGCAGTCAACCTAGGTATCCAACATTGTACCCATTTGAAATAGAAATGGATAAGTTAAGATTTATGTGGATTTATGCAACCTTAATCAAGCCTCACTTAAGGATAATTATCCTTTTCCAATCATGGATCAAATCTTACAAGCCATTACATGATCTGAAATGATGTCAATGTTGGATGGATTCTCTAGGTATAATAAACTTGAAGTACCCACTAAAGATCAATTCAAGACAACATTAACTACCCCTTGGGGGACTTTCACCTACATAAGAATGCCTTTCAACCTCATCAACATGGGATAAAAGTTTCAAAGGTGACAAAATTATCATTTAGTTACATGAAAAATAAAATCATAGTTATTTACCTAGATGATATCATAGTTTTCTCAAAAAAGAGGGAAGATCATTTCGAACACCTACATAGGTTTTTTGAAAGATGTAATTCTTATGGCATTTCCCTGAATCCAAATAAGTCCATTTTTTAAGTAACATAAGGAAAAATATTAGGTCATGAGGTTCAAAATAAGGTACCAAAATCAATCTAGAAAGGGTTAAATTTATTCAATAGTTGTCCTTGCTAACTAGTAAACCTGGTACTCATTGATTATTTGGTAAAGTTAATTTCCTCAGAAGATTCATTCTAGACTTTTTCAAACTCACTAAGCACATTGTTCAAATGATGAGTGGAAAATATTCTTTAATATGGAGAAATAATAGGAAGAAATCATTCAATGAAATCAAAGAATCTATTTCCAAAGCACCAGTTTTGATGTGTCCAAACTTCAATAAATATTTCATCACTCCTCTAATTACACTCTGTCAATTATCCTAGTACAAAAAAATGAAAAAGGATTTGAGTCCCCCATCACTTTCATGAGTTTTGGATTGAAATATCATGAACTCAAATATTCTTTAATATATAAAAAATGTATATTATGTGTTCAAATCCATAAAACATTTCAAGTTCTACATTATAAACTCTCATACAATCATCATGGTTCCAAATTCAGTAGTAAAATAAATTCTCACTAAGCAAGCACTTAGGTCAAAGAGAGGTGTTTGGATCACCAAAACACATGAATACTATCTAGATATTAAACATAAAAAATTGGTAAGAGGATAAGGCCTTTTCCAATTGATTACTAAAAGTGTTGATTCCCATAGGAATGAAAAATAAGGGCTATTGTTGGTTATTTTTGTTGATTTCCCTGAATAATGGTACTCAAATATAACATTTTTCCTATCCTATGGAGAATGCTTGATTCACTTGATTCCAAAGTAGAGAAGGACACTCAAGTTAAAAACATCTAGATAGGTGATTTGGGATAATACACTATCTAAAATATCTTTATATGGCACCTTTCTGAGATACATAAATAAATAACAAGAAAAGAAGACCTTGGAGACTTTCCATGACAAATCCTATAGAGGACATTTTTTATCCTTAGTAACAACACTAAAAATTCTATAGGACCATTACCATTGGCCCACATTGTTCAAGGATACACAAGAATGGTTTTCTAAATATGAAGCTTATTAATTGGAGGCCAAAGCTTACTTCTCTACCTCTCAAACCATTAATCATTAAAGAACCCTTACAACAATGGGGGTTGGACTTCATTGGAACTCTAAATCCTCTTTCAAGTGTTAGACACACTCACATTTTAACTGACACTAACTACTTAACAAAGTGGGTAGAAGCTATTCCAATAAGGTCTACCACTTCTGAAGTGATGTGTAACTTCCTCAAATAAAACATCCTAGCTAGATTTGGTGTCACATAGAAGATAGTAATGGACAACACTCTTAATTTTTCCTCTAAATAACTAAT
Source organism: Torreya grandis (assembly GCA_037957365.1). NCBI lineage: Eukaryota > Viridiplantae > Streptophyta > Pinopsida > Cupressales > Taxaceae > Torreya > Torreya grandis. Next base: position 65,385 of record JARHVA010005061.1, read on the forward strand.
CAATTTTTTTTATGGAAATGGAATCTCTCTACCACATTCTTTAGATTACTAACCTCAAGGTAATGGTTAGATGAGTCTAGAAAAAATAATTTGACCACCATTGTTTACAAGATGGTCAATGAAAATCAAAGGAATTTGCATATACAGTTATATGACACATTGTGGGATGATAGGATTGCTCCTAAAATAATAATTATAATGTCTCCTTTTCATTTATTATTTAGGAGGGATGCTTTCCTTCCCATTTTTGTGGAATTACCTGATTTAAAACTATCTCAAACTATTGAAGATGAATAGTTTAAAAATACAATAGAGAAAAGGGTAATGTACCTTGCTAAGATTGAAGAATAATGAAAAACTTTGGTCAACATGATCACAAGTCATCAAGAGAAGGTCAAAGAACTATTTGACCAAAAATATTGACAATGCCATTTCCAAATCAAGGAGATGGTATTACTTTGGGATAAAATAAAGGAGCCAAGGGGAAGTCATGGGAAATTTGACTCCCTATGGATGGAAGCTTTCATAATTCAACATTTATTTGGTAAAAATATGCACTATCTATCATATAGATATGGTACTCACATCATGCAACCCTAAGATGAGCAATAACTAAATTTGTATAAATAATGATGGTAGATTGTTACCGATCATTACCATTTTATTCATGTGTTTCCCTTTCATTTGTGTACATCCCTTTCATTTTTAAATTTCCCTTTCAATCATGTGTTTACCTTTTAGTTGTGTGTTTACTTTATAGTTGTGTGTTTATTTTTCTATCAATCTTTAATTTGAATCCATAGACTAATGGATAAGACACAAGTCTACTAAAACCTAGAGTTTTATAGCATTAATTTATGTCTTCTTCTGAAGTCATGTCCCTAGCCTTAGCTAGATGTTGTTTTCTAAACATGCTAATGCAAAAAATTAAACAACTCATAAATTATTACTTATAATTTTCTTAATATGTAACTATTGATGTTTAAAATTGAGCTTTGTTTTAGACACCAACAATGGGAAGTTTCAAGATGTGGGACATGCACCTTGAAACAACCTCCAAATTTTTAAGAAGTTGGTCTCTTCTTTATATCCAGTGTTTGGGGAAAAGGGATAGGAATTTAAATAGAAATGCAAATGAAAAGAAATAAAATATAACTATGGCGATGCACCTGAATGTAATTTTGATCCTTAATCCTAAGCATAGTGCAACTATATGTAAGATTCATTTACATTAAAGAGTAGACAAGGCATGATCAATGTAAAAGATAGAAACAATAGAAATAGAGGCTCGTAGCTTAGACTACTTTCATAATGATATAGGAAACATCAACAAAGGCACAAAACTTTGTCTTCTCATTAATTCTCCAGCCACATAAAAGGCACAAAAACATGCATAGTCACATAAACTTTACAACTTAAGAAAAAGAATAAAGGCAAATGATATTCCTAATCACAGCTCTAGAAAGTCTAAAACTCTTGATAATAATTTTCTCATAAATTTCTCTCTCTCAATCTCTCCCCCATTTTTTTGGTGATCCCTCTACTCCTCTTTATAGCCTCAGATTTTTAGATAAAATAATATGAAATTCGATGCATTCAATGCCTTAGATTCATTGTGGTCTAGTCAAGAAGGGCCATGCTGGAGCAGGGTGGCTACCCTAACTGTGGCATGTTGATTCATCTCTAGTGCCTCCTCACAAGCCTAAATCTCTCATTCCATCACCTGTTTAGCTACACAACTATCCATTTTGCCTTTATCTCATAGGGGACAAACAGACGGTGCTTTCAATGTTTATAGGCCCTAAATATCTACCCAATGAACTACTCCATCTACTAGAAATAACTCCCACTGAGTTTCCCTCTTTGTCTCTTCCTCCTCTTGATCTTGGCCTTAGGCCTTTTTGAATGCATTTGGGTCCACACTTTAAGTCTACCAAAATAACTCTAACTGAGCTGGAAGTGTCTATTAAAAGATAGTTCTTAGATTCTAAAATGTTCTATTTCCCTGTAGTTCACTTTCTCAAATAGATACATAGGATGCTCTATTTTATTAAATGTAAGAGGACCTTAGTCAATTCCATAAAAAACTTCTTATTACTTTAGGAGACACCAGAGGATGACACTTATCGTGTTTCACAGCACCTATCGAAGACACACGGCATTTTTTGTATAACTTATACTCTTTTATGTCTTGGCTCAGGATCATTCTACCTTTGACACTTGTCACCATCTACTTCCTTAAAATCTCAATATCTTGAAATAAAATAAGACCCATATCATCTCTTACCTGAGTAACTTTAAAAGGAACACAGGGATAGGTGTCGATCTCTGCTTACTTCAACAAAAAGACACGTGGCAATCTCGGCTAACTTTTATAAATAAAACTTGGGACCCACCATAGTCTTTATTCAGTAATGAAAAAATGAAGAAGATCTTTAGATGGCGACATGTGGTGGATTTTGATGCTTCTAGGAAGATACATGGCATCTTTTGATTCTTTTGGGAAGATACGTGGCATCTTCTACTTCTTTTGGGAATGGAGTAGAAAGGGGCTCAGTGGATGACACTTGGTAGCCTCTACTTGAATGGTTTTGTTGCACCTTACTACCTTCTAAAAGGGCACTTGACCCCTTTGGTTTTTTGGCATGCTCCTTTGAACTCCCTGATTGTACCAAAAAATGGTTCAATGCTTCAATGCTACACACCATTTACACATGAATCAAGGCATTAAACCAAGGATATTTTGGATGCCAACACATGGTGACTTACACTTCTTAGTTGGGATATGTGGCAGCTTCCATCATTTTTATAAAATCAACACTGAGACCTTCTGCTATTGCCACTTGGTGCTTTTTGCCTAATCTCAATACTTAGCCTTTTAAAATCCTTCCACTGCAAAGAGATAAAATGCAGGTGCCAATATGTAACTGCAGATGCTGACACTTGGCACATTCGACTGAGTCACTGTGAGATATGTGGTACATTCTGACCAGCTCATAGAAAATATGAAAGGTGCCTCAGATGATGACACTTGGCATTTCCACTTGAGAAAAGATGCCTCGAAAGATGACACTTGTCAGCTTCTGCTTTACCCTAACACTTAGACAAAATGAATCAAAAAAGGAAAATAGGGCCCATGCTCTATTTCAAACTTTGCCATCTCAGACCACAGTATGCAAAGGCAAAATTTTGTAGTGCATACTAAAAAAATAGAATGAAACGTAGAGTAAATTTTTACTCTATAGTTACTAGTGACCCCAAGGACTCTTGAGCCTAATCAAAAAGAAACCATGACTCTCGCTAAATCAAAATTTCAAAATCATAGCTTCAACAATGTTGTCTAGTAGGTGGACCACTCTTCATCAGATAACCCTTGCTTATTTTGCAATTCATTAAAGGCTAAATCAAGGTTAATGATATCCTTGTGTGAAAAGTTTTACAATACTTGAACAATAGCCTTCAATTTGAATTTGAGCTGGGAAACAAGAACTAAGACAACTTCTACTTCAGGGACTGATGAATCATCCCTTAGATCTTAGAAAACTATTTGATCATTCTATCTAGCCAACAAAAAAGGTTCAATTTCTTTTACCATCAGCATAGTGTTATCATTAGGAAATGGAGAAGGAAAACCTAGTTGTACTAGATATTCAACATGCTACTTCATTTCATTGATTCCTTCATGACATCTAGAAGCTCCCTACAACTGGTGGCTGTCAAATTACAATTGAGAATCTCATTTACTCGCTTGGAAATGACCATTCTATCATTGATTCCTACTAATGATAGTGTTGCATCTGTTACATCATACGGCTTTTGCAGTAATGTTTTTGAGTCCATTACTCTCTCAGAGACTATAGCCAGAGTATTTACAACTGAACTATCCACCTTTTTGCACAATTTTTCTGCATTTAGCAGGAAGGTGAGAGATGACCTGAGCGGATCCTACTCAATCTTCATGGAATAGTGAGATAGATAGGTTATGCAAGTGGCAGCGCAAGGTACCTTGGGGATTTCTAAAGATTTGGGAGACATTCAATGTATTGGAGAATTTTTGAAAAAATTGAAAATTGAGCTGTCAACTACGTGTTCAAAGAACACTTATTTAAAATAAAAGTGAGTAAACAATAATGAGAAAACAAAATAGGAAAACAAAACAATATAGAAAGGGGAAATTACCTAACTACATTAATGAAGCATCTTTATCTCCCTCCTAGATCAAAAGTAGAATTTCTAAATTCTCTTTCATGACAAGCCAGCTTATGTTGCCATACAAGCAATAGAATTGGGTATGGCTTTGATGAATTGTCCTTTTTTTATTCCACATTGATTTTCCTGCATTCAAGTGAGTCTAAGTCAAACCTACTTCCAACATATATAGACTCTTTGTGTTCTCAAAATCTCATTAAATATCTGCTCTTGATATTGGCATGTCTTACCAGAAAATCAATTAATGACTTAATTCCTTTTGTCTCAAACTCTGGTTCTACTACATGATCATCCTCCTTAATAACTTTAAAATTACCAATATCTTGAAATGATAATTTTGAAAGTTTGCAAAAATTTTGCACATGTAATTGAGGCTCAATACTGTTCTGCTCATCTATAACCAATTCACAGCTATCTTGAAAAATGGTATAACCAGACTTAATTTCAAACAAATCATTTAAATTATGGTCTAGGAATTGTCCACGCTCCTCTTCATCATCTTGAAAAGTAAGAAGAAAGTCAGAGATTATTTCTTCTTCATCAGGGATCAAAATATATGCTTATGATTTCTCACTAGGAATCTGGAATTCATAAGAGACCCGAGGATTAATAGAAGAGGTATCTTTTGACTTTTCTTCCTTCAGAACATTTGGAATTCTATGATCTTCATCAAGCATAACGGAAGTGCCCAGACCAATGGATTCATAACTTCCATATGGGTCACTTTGCATCATAGCTAATAAATGATCATTTTCTTCTTCTTGATTATACCCAGTCCATTCACCTAGCTCTTTGATAAAAACCCTCTCTTCTTTATTCATCATAGTATGGGCTACTTCTGACTTCGTAGTGGGATCATCAGTGATGTGATCTTTATATAATGGTTTAGATAATATCTTCATCTTTGAACCATATTTAGTTCTTAAGATGAGATGAGACCAATCAAGGGACATATATCCCCCTATTTTGGTTATAAAGTCTCTTGACAAACATAAGCCAAAAATAGGAGGTATATCTATCACTACGACATCTTGATTTACAATTATATTTGGACAAGCATATAATTATAATTGGAGTTGTTTAATTCTCCCTATAGTTTGTACCACTTTTCCATCTAGCTGTATGACTCCTTTTGTGAGTGGTTCATACTTAATTCCTAAAGCATTAGCTATCTACTTGGGCATTACCATGGTACTAGCCCCTGAATCAATCATTGCATTATGCAACAGTTTCTTGCCAACTATTAAAGTTAAATATAAGGGATCTAGTTTGGATTTGCTTACCTCTACTGTATTATTCACTAGGGATGTTGTCTATAGATGGACTATATCGTTTAGCTTTTCTTTTCTAGCAGGTCCTTCTTTGGTAACAATACCTTTGGGCACTACTTGGCCTTGCAGAACTTCTTGTAATAGTGTCTTATGTTCAGGAATAGCCAATATATCCCATATTGATACTTGTGCTGGAGTCTTTTTCAATTGATCCACCATATTTTTTGGTCCCAGAGTCTGAGCTTTTTGAAAATAGGGGTATCTTGTTTTTTCTTAATTTGGGCTGGAGTCCCTTAATTTTGTACTGTCCAAGGTACTTTTTATCTGACAACAGTGTTTCTTTGAAATGGAGGATTCTCCATGACTTGACCATTTGTGATCTCAGGCTCTTCCACCATCCTTCTCTTTGATCTGGTGCAATAATCGGATTGCACCACTGGTTTTTTGGAGGTAGATGTGAGCCATAAATGTTCTCCTCAATCTATTTGGGTAGAACCCTAGATAGGTTTAGCTATAACTAATTGTTATCTTAAATGGCTTATTTTCATCCTTTTTTTAACTTGAGTAATTCATGCTTTATTTTCAATAGATAAATATTCCAAAATTGCATTATATAAAGGGGTACTTACCTTAAAGATTTGGTTTAGTACATATATCTGACATATGGGTCTTTTAGGTGTATAGCCAGCTATAGATACTATATACCCCATAGGGTGTTGGTTTATTTTACCCCACATGGTGTCAATTTGCTTTACCCCATAGGGTGTCTATTTGTTTACACCCTACTATATATATAGCATATATGGGTTGATTTTATGCTTAAATTAGAATTCCTTACACTTTTTTGGTTAATTCTTATCTCCATGACAATAGAGGAATTCTTAGTTTTAATTATGGATAAAAATTATATATTTTACATTTCTTGCACGAGGACGGTTTAGGTGTATAGTATATTTTTATGCATTTATTTATGTATCAAGAGTAACCACCTATTTAAGTTTGGGATACTCTTAGTGTATTTATTATGGGTGTACAGTAGTCATATTTGTACTTATATGTGAAAAATAAAATAGGGAATAAGAGTATTATGGTGTTTGGATGCTTGTATGCAATAGTCTTTTCATGTGGTGAGTATATTATGAAATTGCTAGTCTTATCACTATCATTTGATTAATTAGAATGAATATTAGAGGAAAGGTCATGATCGAGGTACAACTACGGAAATATAGTCATAGCAAATTTAATGGAAACCTTATGAAATAGCTATTGAAAAGACTTGTTTAAGTTGAATAGAAGATAAATGGTAGTTATTTTTATATACATAAAGTTGTAAATAATTATACTACCTATGCACACATATTAACTTATCAATCCTCATGGATAAATTAATATGGGTGTTAAAGTAAATTAGTGTTACTTTGGTTTACACACACACACACACATGTGTGTGTGTGTGTTCATTTATATGTAACTATACTCTATAAAAGTATATGTGGAGGCTATAGGCAACCTAATGTAAATAGTCAATTGTTTAGATATAAATGAATATATGGTTGTGTGTGTGTGTGTGTGTGTGTGTGTGTGTGTGTGTGTGTGTGTGTGTGTGTGTGTGTGTGTGTGTGTGTGTGTGTGTGTGTGTGTGTGTGTGTGTGTGTGTGTGTGTGTGTGTGTGTGTGTGTGTGTGTGTGTGTGTGTGCGTGCGTGTGTGTGAATTTTTCCATAATAGAGACTAGATGTAATGTGATATATGAATAGCATTCAAATATAATATTAGTATCTTGATGTAACTTATTTGAAAACTAGGAAAGTTATGATGAAATTTGTAATATATCTTTTTGGTTTGCTATTTATTAAAATTCATGAAAAGAAACTCTTATATGAAATAATGTCATTTCAAGGTTAATCAAGCATTATTGTAGGTTAGATTTTAATGAGTGAGAATATTCTTATTATGAAGAAATAATACTCTATTCTAGTTGTCTATGTGGATGTGAATAGTTAGCTATATAAAATTATGGATTGTATATATGAATTCATTAGGAAATAATTTTCAACTTGTTATGATGTATAAGATGGAATTTATTTGAATCTTTAAAGTTTCCTGTCATTGCATTATCATGGCAATATGAGTTTAGAAACTACAGGGTTGAAATTACTAATCTTATTATTTAAAATATAAATGTATAATAATTTGATATTAATGACACTAAATAAATAGGTGAGATAGACTTCACTTATTTACTTAGTGTCACTAATATATAGATTCAAGGTAATCCAATTGAGTTGTGTGTGTGAATTTTACTTATTTTAGAGATCAGGAAACTATATTAAAACTTTATCTAATGTAATGTTTATGATTAAAACATTTTCTATTCACCTGTTGGATTTAGTTTACATGTTTTGCTTGATATCATGTTAGAACAATTTTCTTTATAATATGTTGCTTGTAATAGTTATCTTATAGAACATGGGTTATAGTTGATAATTATTTATTTTATCACCTTCATCATCTTCCCGTATATGAAGGAAGGGGCATTACCTAATTGGGAATTTTTTTTGGGCATCTATGGTTTGAGGTTGGTGTGGAAAATTACTTAGGTGATGCTCTCATTCCCCTCTAAAAGTCACCTAATAGAGACTACACTCATGATTATTTATGGATGTAATCAAGTTTGTTGAGACTCATGTTTCTTGAAACATTGTATAATTTGTATATTATTATTAAGTTATATAAAAATGTAATAATTGTACCTCTTGGTGACATTTTATAGTTAAAACACTTGGTTGTATTTTAGTAAAAATTCTGATGTTTATATTAGTAGTGGCTGAATTATAAATTAGTAGTTATGTTAATAATTTGAGATTGATTATGAATTTATATCTATACTTTGTTAAGTGATCATTAGATAAATAAATTAGTATTATACCATTGGTAAATGGTTAGCTTTATTTTGATATATTTAGTTAAAGATCACTAATTATCTATTTTTAATAGAATGGAAATTTAAAAAAAAAAAATCTACCTAATCCTAGTTTATCCCAATGGGGTTGTTACAAATCTCACTAACCACTCAATCCTCTATAATATCTCGTAATCTCCTATAATATTGAGTTGGGTGATTCACTCCAAACTCACATACAAAAAAATCCCAATATATATTATTGTTACATAATAATAATATATTATTAACTAATTTACCATAGTAAATACTAAATCTATAACAAGTTGTAGTAGAGGAATGGATAATAACAAAAATCCAATTGAGGTAGGGCCCACTTGAGAGGAATTTTGGTCAAGATCCCCATCTATTAGTTTAGTTTCATTTTGCACTATGTTTATGTCTCTTTAATTTTTAGTAGATTAGTCACAACATAAATTATTCATATTCATGTTTAATTTATTGCATAAGCATTTATAACTCTAAAATATTAAATTTTGTGTGGGAGCTTCCAAACTAGATCAACATTTTAATTCTTGTCAAATCCTATCCTGCAAATTAATTTTCAACATTTCAATTATTGAATTTTAATTTCTTATACTTTCCTTTCCTATAATTTACTTTCATTTAATTTACTTAAAAAAAATTATTATCCTTCCCAGTATTCCACATAGCTTGGTGTTTCATATAAAGTGTAGACTCCTTACAAGGTTATACATCCCTAGGTTGAAAATTTAAGTGAAGTATTATATAGTCTATGTGTTAGGTAGTTGCCTCATAGGGTGTATCCTCATAGGTTGTAGGATAAATCCTTGAGATAACATATAATGATAGATTATATCTTACCTACATTTTATACATCATTGTCAGGGAAGGTGTTAGGTACTAAAATCTTAAAATAATTTAATATATTTCTTACTTTTTATAATAAAAGGAATATTTTATAAAGTAGTTTATTTTTAGTACTAGTATAAATAATTTATAATAATAGGAGTAAAATCATAATTTTTTTACTAAACTTTTGTATGGAATGACATAAAAACTAAAAAAGGAAATTGATTAAGTGAATGCAATATGAATGGGTTAACTTAGGTAGGTTCATCACTAAAAAATTGAGTTTTATTATAAAATGAAAAACTAAAACATTACCTACAAGAACTAAAATTTTCCAAAATATACCCAGATCCAATCCAAAGTGGTCACTTGGAGTTGTATCAAAAGAAGTAGAAGTATAGAGGTTTTAGGAAAAATTAGTAGAGTAATCTAAGGCCATAGAACAAGAGGATTATCATAATCCTAAAAAATATATCCTCACATCATTTTAGAGAGTTAAATAATGTATTCAAGACTCTATAATTTAGTTCCTTCCACCCTCACCAAAACTTATCTCTAAAAGAGAATATCGAGCCCTTATAGATTCAAAAATAATTCTTAACACTATAGTACTAGCCAAACCAATTTAACTAGCTAAATAAAATGACATATTTTCATAATATTTTATAGGATAATCTACCCCATCACCCCATCCAAAAGATTTTATTCCCATTTACAAAAACATAAGACCATCATTCATTACTCACCTTGGGAAAATAATATTGATAAATAATTTGAAGAGTGGGTTGAAAACGTCATGGGTACACAAGTGGATTGAATAAAAATGGGATAAATTAAGGGATAAACCTTTTTTTTTAATCAAAAATACAAATTTAAATTTTCATATCAACACCCCCATGGGTAATGCACTGATGATTGGCATTCCCCTATATGCCTTGCCTAACTTTAAGGGATTAGTAAGTAAACATCTTGATACATTCATTTTAAATTTTGATGTCTTATGTTGTAGTTATTATTATAATTAGGACATCTAAAGGATTACATTATTTATATAAACTCTTAAGGATGCATCCCTATGATGGTTTATGGGACTAGGGAGAAATGCAATCACTAATTAGAATGATATGAAGGAAATATTTCTTTCTAAGTACCAGGATTAAGGCATAGGAAAATACCCTAGATTATGTGGTATATTTTCCATATCTTAAAAATAATCTAAGCCACCAAAATACTATATGGAAAGATTTTTTTTAGTTTACAAAAATCTAAGAAAAATAAGCTAGACACAGAGTCCATCAAGATGATATTATTGAAAGTTATTAAAGAAGAATGTTTAGAATATTTGGACCTTATGAGCAATGGATATGTATCACATAAATCATTTAATGATATTACCCACCTATAAAATAATACTCAAGTTATACTTAAGAAGACACAAAGCAATAGATCACTACCATCATCATCCACCACATCCACTAATGGGATTTCAATGATAAAAGTCAATAATTTATTATAGGACATGAGAAAAGACATCATCATTCATATGGTCACATAACTAGACACACTATATGCAAAATTAAAACATGAATAAATGTCAAAATATCTTGTATTATATTTCCCTAACTATGAATAGAAGAAATAGGAATAGCGATGCCATACTATTTGGGAAAAGGTATCCAACATAATATAGGAAAATCCTAAAATGATGGAACTTCATGTAATTAGAGGTGAAATAGATCAAGTTTTTTAAATGGTACAATGTAGATCATGTTCAAATAGATCACAAAATCTATGTATTCCACCAAATTCTTCATTTTTTATTTCCAAATTTACATATACTTTTCTTAATGATGCATATGGACCAAATTATTAGAATCTAATGCCTCCCAAAAATAAAATTTGATTTCAAAAAATTACACAATCTCAAACCAATTGGAAACATTTCCAAAATCAAAATTGGTCACAATAAAACTTACCATCTCAAAACAACTAGCAACAATCCTAGAATTGGCCAAAAAAAATTACAATATCCGACTAATTGGTACCAATTTTAAAACAAACCTAGTATCCAAAATAAAAAAACATGCAATGGAAATAATTCTCTATTCCATGGAAATTAAAATGGAGGGGAATACATCTTGGGGTAGTCAAAACATTGGCCTCTTACAACAACCATAACTGTTAGATTTAATGTCAAATAACCTACACAACAATCTCCTCAATCACCACAAATACCTTCCCAACCTATACCCAATCCAAATAATAAACTATATTAGCCAATATGTAATGATGGCATGCTGATGTATCCGACGTACATAATGTAAATGAATGATTTCCAACTTCACTTAGGGAATATTTTTCAAAATAGGTCCACTCCCATAATAACAAAAACTTCTAAGGAGATTTTATAAAAAACAACTAATCCACCCCAATCATATAATAATAAATATAACCTTGAGCCAAAATTCTAAAGTATTTAAGTTGTACTAGCCAACCCTCCATTTATTTAATGTCTTACTTCATTAAAGAGGGAACCTGAACAAAAATTTAATTTCATAGGGAAGTTAATTTTTTATGTTCATATACCATTATTTCAAGTCATTGAGGACATGCCTATCTACACCAAGGCTATCTAAGATGTCTATTTAAATAAAAAAATATGCAAAAAATATATTCCCATATTGTCCATGTTAATGGATAATTAGCTAATCTCATATAAGGGAAAATTCTTCCTCCTAAATACTTTGACCACAAAATTCTAGTACATGTACATGTCCGTATCTCCTCAATATAAGGGATGTTATCAATGTTATGATGAAGGATATTATTGAACAAATTATTATAAAAAGTCTTTACCAAACCTAAAAAAATTATTTAAATGGAATAAAAATCTAATTTTTGACTTGAAGGAGTAATTGAAGACCTTGTCATATCTATTGATTTTTGGGAATACCCAATTTAATGTATGTTATTGCATCCCAAGGCCAATTTAGGATGATATCCCCTCATCCTAGGAAGACCTTCATTGGTAACATCAAATGCTTATATCAACTAAAGGTCTAAGAAAATGATCATCTCAAATGGGAATTATATTAATAAATTAGAACTCTTACCCAACCATCATTAGCAATAGAACAATCACTCTACTTAGAAATAAAAGAGACTAATAATGCCCCTATCCAACATATCCTTACCATTGAGTAGAGATTGTACTTAAAATTACTAGATGAGGACCCAATAATTTCAAACTTTGTACAGAGTGCATATGATCAAGATAAAATTATACATGATGTTGTGCCATATATTGACTACCTACTAAAACATATATTTCCTCATGAATTAAAATATCCCACTAGCGACATTCTTGTGTTTCACCTATTCCTTCCACATAATTACAACATACCTAATTATTTGGGTGTTATTAAATATATGGCATCACCCTCAAAAGTAATAGAGATATCACCAGGGCAAACACTCAATTTAGGTATTCATCTAACACCTCAACAATAAAATGACTTAGTTTCCATGCTCCAAAGTTACAAAATTATCTTTTCATGGGGAAATCATGACATGAAATATATGCATCCATATTTATGTATCCACCATATCTATATTTAATAAAAATAGAATCCCATCCATCAACCTTAGAGAGAAATGAATCATTTTTTATGATAAATTATTTAAAAAGGTTTTAAATTATCCTTAACGCATATTTAATTTTCCCTATCTTTAAAAACCAATGGGTTTATCCACTCATAATTTTACCTAATAAAGGTTTTAAATGGCATATTTGTCTATATTATAGATACTTTAACATTCTTCTAGGAAATATTACTTTCCTCCATCATTCATTAACCAAGTCATGGATACCCTCTTTAGAAAGAAGTACTTTTTTTCCTTGATGGATTTAGTGGCTACAATCATATCAAAATTGCACCAAATTACCAAGAAAAAACCACCCAATGTCTTGGGAACATACTCATATCATGTTCTCCCCTTTGGAGTATGTAATTTACAATTACCTTTTAGAGACTTATTTTAATCATCTTTTTTGATCTTGCTCATGACTATGTAGAAATATACATGGATGAATTTATAGTCTATGGGGATTATTATAAAGAAACCAAAAACAAACTATACAAAATTCTTCATGACCTAAATTAGTCATGTGGAAGTGTGTGAAATAATATGAATTATTTGATGTCCTTAATGTTTGTCATGATGAGCCTTGTAGAGGTAATTTTTAAACACTAAGGACTACCACTAAAATCCTTGTAACAAGATACTACTAGCTTACTTTTCACAAAGATACTAAGGAGTACATCCAATAATGTGATAGATGTCAATGTAAAAGGAAATTCACATGTACAAATGAAATGCATATACAACCCCAAATTAATTTAAAACCCTTTGAAAAAAGGGGGATAAAATTGACTAGGTGTATTGACCCTCCTAATTACAAATAATATATATTAGTTTTCATAAATTACCTTACCAAAAGGGTCAAGATGAGAGTACTCAAACATGTAAGGGATAAAAATGTTTCTAAATTTATGTACAAGAAAATTTTCAATTGATATGGAGTTCCAACAAGAAATTATCACTAATCAAGGGATATAATTCACATCATAATTATAAGCAACACTTTTTTATGAGTATGGAATACATCATAAAAATTCAAATCCATATCATCCATATACTAGTAGCCAATAAGAGGTTACAAAAATATAATTGGAGAAATATTGATTAAAATAGTAGCATTACACCCCCAAGATTTGGAAAAATTTGTTCTAGAGGTTATCTAGGCATACATAAATACATGGAATACCACTACAAGTTTCACACCCTATGGACAAGTCTATGGAAAACAGGTTGTTTTCCCTATAAAATTTAAGATAAAAAATCTAAGGATTACATTATAACTTTACATGGATCTATTAGAATTAAAAAAAATGCATCACTCAATTTTATTAATCATATAATCTCCATCAAGAATTTATTCACCATACATAGGTTATCCAAAATTAAAGTGTATTATGGTATGACACTTTCATTAATACATGAATGTTTCAATCCATATATTGGGCATTAATTTTTTATTCAAAGTGTAAATATCATAAGGGTAAGTTGAAAACAAGGTGGTTTGGTCCATATGAGTTAAATAAACTATTTTATAATGGATCAATCAAGATGTGCACTATTGATATAGTAATATTCAATTCGTTGGTCAATGTTCATCACTTGAAATTATACAAGAAAGCTCCAACAAAAGAAGTGTTCATTTTTACCATTAAAACAAAATCAAAATTGAGATCATCAAGGATAAGGTATAGCCTCTATCATAACTTTTATGATGTCATCATCATAAAAAATAATGAAAACTCTCAAGCATTTTTTGTAATATTTGGCCAAAAAACTAGGACACTGGTTGACTAAGCACTAAATAAGGATAATCCATAAGAAAATCAACTTACTAATTACTTGTAAAAATATTTAAAAAAAAGTGAAAGTTAATAAATTTTATATTTATTTATTTATTTATCCCCCAAACCATATTCATTTTCAAGTAATTATCATAGGATATATATAGTTTCTACAAGTTGTGTGTAGTTGCAACAAGCTACAAGTAATTACTACATGTTGTGATAAGTTATTACAATTAGTTTGAAATTAATTTTTATAGGTTATATATATATATTTTACAAGATATGTTTAGATTTTATGAGCTACATGTAATTGTTAAATTTTGTTTGTAGGGATTTATAAGTTGTATGGTGGTTTCTATAGGTCTCTTAAACTAGTACAACTTTATCTATAGTAGCCTAAGGATTCTTAGAGACTTTTACATATTACAAAATCATACCACTACCTAGCCTACCATATCCTAAATGTACTTAACTAGGGCCATCAAAGGAATATCAACACAAGAACTTGGCCTTGTTATATTATATAAAGTCCTCTACCTATATTCTCTATAAGGATAAGCAAAAGTAACATTACCCTTAAAAATAATCATCAAAAATTAATGTTAATCTGAAATCAATCATTCACAACATACATCAATCAATCACTATTAAATCTTTATAAAAAATATTAATTTTTATTTACTACCTATTATAAGAAGGTTTATATCCTTAAATTAGAAAGAATTATTTACTACATGAAGTTTGAGTTAGTTTTTTTTATCATTTACATAGAATTCAAACACATTCACCACTGAAATCACCACCCTTAGTTATCGATCTTGTAAAGTATGATTTTAGTGTAGATAAAATATTATTTAGTTCTTAAAACCATTCTCTAAGATCATTCAAAAGGTTACAGATAATGATTAAGCCCTCAACTATAAAACTTGTTATGTATCTTGAGGAAGATCAACTTCATTGGTAAATCAATTAGTAATATGATAAAATGTTTATTTTATAAGTGATCATGTTTTAAATGCCAACATTTAAATTATGTATCGTCATGTTATTTTTTTATTTCATAAATTATAAGCCCCAACCATAACAACACATTTTTTTATTAAAAATTACATCATCCACTTCTCTCCACCATATACAACAAATCGTAAATTTACCTAATCATCCATATCTATTCTAAAACCATACTCATGCATACTTTTGGTTGAAAAATGTCACTCTAGGATGAGTGATATTATAGTTGGTATAATGTACCACCATATATTCTATGGGAAAATGAGTAAAGTTTGGGGGAGAAGGAAATGATGGAAGATAATCACAAAGAATCATCACATCAAGAAAATAAAAAATAAGTGATCACTACTCAAATTTTAAACACTCTAATTTTGAGCTAATCCTGCAACTTGCAAGCATTTTCTATTTAATATAGGAAATAAAAAGAAACCAAAAATGGGTGAATATGTTCTATGGAGAGATCCAACATACCACATAGTGAAATATAGGATGGATAAGATAATTTGAGAAACTAGTAGGTTTTAATTATCACATAGTCAAATAATTTACAAAATCCCTTGCTATATATAGCCACCATTAAGGTGATGAAAGATTTTATTTCAGAGGAGCTACAAGTAGAGATGATTGGCCTCCCAATAATAAGGGAGAGATGGAAACAAAAAGTAATTTTGTAACATCAAATAATGAATTCTATAGGGCTAGTGAGCAACTAGATTTCTCTGCCTAAGGAACACTTCGGTCATCATTACCCTTACTATGGGCTAAAGTAGTCATCTTGATCATGAATTATCTTACCTATGAAAATATGAATTATATTTTTTACACATTGCATCCAAAACTTATTAACCATTTAAGGAATAATTTAAATGTTAATGTACCTAATTTCCTATTAAATATGTTATGAATAATGGAATAAAAATACTATAAATGAATACCAAAGGTCATGTACCATCATCACATTATCTATATTATTTTTAAAAATTCATGAGAGATCTAAAAAATAACTAGAATGGGAAAACATCCTATAATTTAGACAAGATCCACTAGAAGAGAAATATGAGAATGTGACAGTTGAAAAATCTAACAGGATAAATCTAAGAAGGATAAGATTATCCCCTTGCTCCTCAAACTCACAATAGAAGGTTGTGGATCCAAATCCAAATAATAAGGTAAAATATATACATTTGTCTTCAATACCTAGAAAAAGGCAGATAATTCCTCCATTTAGTGCTTTGAAGAGATAGTCTCAAAGAATCATATGTAGGAAAATAATTAAATATACCCATGTGGCCTTTGCAGACATATACATTGAGAGTGGAAACACATCTAAGGAATTATAATAAATCAGTGATGAAGAAATCCAAACCACGAGCAGTAGAATGAATGAAAATTCCACCTCATTCAATTCATGGTTTTAGAGATTTCATGAAAATGGAACATTGGGGTCCTACACCTAAGGAAGCATCACAAAGAGGGAAAGAAACAATAATGAAGTAGAATAAAAAATAGAAGAAAAAACCATTGAAAATGAAGAGGTGATGGATACTTATTTATAAACCATTGTTCTATCAAGCAAAGAATAGAATTAGGAGTTTGTATCCACCCAAAAATATATTGAGTCATTTAGGGCATGGATTAGGTCACTAGAGAATAATAATAATAGTTTGGATGTATTCAAAAGGGTAAAAAAAGTGGATAATAAAAAATTTCAAGTACCCATAGTATTATCACAACTCTTAGTAATAGCACCATCCATATTAATATCATCATTTTTAGAAACAACATCACTTTTAGTAGACCAAGTCCTTGTAGTAAAATGATAAGATCCAGAAGCTGATTTAGATACCAATGAACTTTATCCAACCAATTTTGATGTTGTTATGATATCCTTTAAATATCTTATTGAAAAATATTCTCAAATGTTAGAATTCAGACAAAGGAAGAAACATAAACTACAACCATGTATATCATCAACTTAGTCTTTGAGATATCCTTTGAGACTATTTCCACCCAAACTAATGGACTCATTCAAGAATAATTATTTATAAAAAGAGTTGATAAGATCCAAGACTTATAAGTCCAATGGTAAATCCATTACATTCAAATGTTGGAAAAAATAGAGGAGATTAAAAATAAATGAAAACAAGTAGAAGAAATGCTAAAAAACAAGGACTAGGAGATTGTGGATTTAAAATAAAAATTAGAGGAGTTAAGCTAATTACCTATATAGATAATACACTACAATACACCTAAAAGGGTGTATTCCATATATCTCAAGGAACAATGGTTGAAATTATAGTTCATGTAACTCTATTATGATCTTCTGAAATTAGTAAGTGATCCTCACTCATTCTTTGATGTTTATGTTACAAGTACCCCAAAAGTACACAATCAAGTATGGGAATTTTATCTACATGAATATGTTGTCATTTTTATTAGAGTATTAGACATTATTATTTATAACATTTAATTATTAAATATTTAATATTCAATAATTAATATTGTGTGTTCACAAGATAAATAGGTACATTAATTTATAGTGTACCACTTATCACAAACTAATATTAGAATGTTCCAATTTTTAATGCTTATCATAATCATGTTATAAATAGGGAATGTTCTAAGTGTGACAATTGTCACAAGATATTTCTATTTATATATCATTTTAGTTTCTTCTTTCCTTCTTATTTAATGAGGTTGATGTACATGTTTGAAACAACAAGATCAAAGAGAAAGAGCTTGTATTTACTTTTGAAGAAATAATAATCATTTTTTCCGTTGTCTTAATTGAGTTTTGTTCTTGTAATTTTAGCTATTATTTCATAGTTTTGTTTTATGGCTACATCATATTGGTCTTCATGACCATTGATTTTGATTTTATAGTATCATTGTATAGGAGTGTGTATAAGAACTAATGTTGGTAGCTTTGTACCCACACTTAGATGTATTTCATCAAAGAGCATTTTATAGTTTTTTGAGCATCATCATTGCCCTGGTAATGTCTAAAACACATATTTTAGAGTTTTCAATGTCTTGATCCTATTTTTTTTATAAATTTGGATGCTTTGAGCACATGATGATTACTCTTGGCTTGATGTTTCCTATTGATATTGAGTTTTTTTAACCCTATAAATGTTGTGTAAATTATTAGGGAAAATAATTTTAATTCTTGTGTGGACTTTGTCACATTTATTCTTATCATAATAGACCACATGAATACAAAGGATTTTCATACTATGCCTTTGTACATGCAAGTTTGTGGAAAATTTTTAGGTTTCACATCCCAATTTTAAGTTATAAGTTTTCATACTAATTCATTTAAAATCTAGTTTGCATTTATCTCATGTCATTCTATTGTTAGTACTCTTGACCTCATCCTTGTCATGGTTTTGTCTATTTGCCTTACCTTATTCCTTTCTCAACATTGAAAAATGATACACCTTTAGTTTACATTCAATAATAGGTTTGTGTGTTAAATGAGATACTGAAATAGAACACAAAATACAAGTATAATTTCCACTCCATTTAATATTCGAAGGATGAAATCATCTCATTATTAATTGTTGGCTCATTTGTGTTGTGTTATACCTTTATGGTTCCTAATGAATCCTACTTTGAAGCATTTTGACCAAACCTTACATCCATTTCTTAGTCCCATCAGAATCATCCAAGTCATATAGATCAACAACTACTATTGAAACCCCACACCTTTATTTACCCATCATTCTAGATCACTTTAATGCCTTTATAGGTAGTGATTTAGGGGATAACTATTTATTTGCACTAAGGTCTATTTTTACCACTTTTTCTTTCATTTTATTCAAAATAATGTTCTTTTTGGAGTGTTTTTAGCACATCATGAAGTTTTAATATCTATTTCTAGCATTGTACAAGTCCATTAAAATCATTTTATTCAATAAATCCATGGTTTTACATTTAAATTCCATTGGATGGAGTGGGAATTTTGTCCTAAGTGATTTGATTCTTAGAAAGATCAAAGATCCTAAATCATGTATGAATCAAAGAATTAGACTATGCCTTTCTCATTCAATTCTTAAAAGAAAAATCTAATTTTTAATTTAGTAAAAATCCATGAACAATAATTTTTTTTCTTATTTTTAATAAAATAGTAATATTTCAAGTTTTTGTGGAAGGCACTTTATGAAAATTGGAACATTATTAGGGATGAGATATTTTACACCTTAGTTTAGAGTATCCTTTTTAAATGGGGGTATTTTCATCTAAGAGTGGGGGTGCATTTTTTGGCACATTTGTAATACCTTTTTATGAATTATTATTGGTACTCAACATCCACTTTCATAATCAATTTTTCATAACTACCTCCTCTATAAAGGATGCACAACTATTTGAGATACTCACCACTTCAAACTAAACTATGTGGAAAGTAAAGATGAAGTAGCTCCTATAATCGAAAGGCCTTTGGTGTGTTCTTTATGGCACTATACCACCTTTCATGTTAGATAAGGATCTCTATTTTTTTCATGCAAAAAAAATGAGTCACTTGAATTAATGAACATCAATGTCTATAAAACACTTCTCTTTCACATTACCAATTCCAAAATCCCCAAGGAATCCTAGGACAATTTTAATACACTCCTTTGTAAAGTTAAAAAATTAAAACTATTGCAACTTGACACAAAAATCTCTTCACTTTCCCATTCTTTAAGAATTTTTTGAAAAAATCAAACTCATTAGGTCCCAATTACACACCACCAAAAAAAAAAAACCAATAAATATCCCATCTTTCCCATTTTATCTAAGTTGAAGGGTCCTTTTAGTGTTTTTGTTCTAATTTTTACTCTAATATAGATTCCTTAGGTGATAAATTTTAGTGGCCCATTTTTGATCTATTTTGTGAATGAATCACTATGGAGCAAACTAAAAAACTAATGAATCTTTATTGTATTCCTATCTCTAGTCATACACTTATTGCTAGCTCCTCCAAAGACAAACCCAACCTAAAGCTAAATATTGTACCCTCCATTAAAGAAGTATAATGTCCCTCTCAAGAATATAATTATTATAATTATTATAAATGTGTTGATTATATTAAGGCCTCCAAAACCACTAAACCTAGACAATAGTATAAACCAAATAAGACCTAGGGTCCATGTAACTATTTTGTGGGGGGTCAATAATTTTGAGTCTAGATTTTTCAAGAATATGGAAGCATTGAAATATGGTGTCAATAAATATAATATTTTTGTTACTTATCCTCCTTATTCATTCCCTTAAATAGTAAAATGGAAATCACTCACTGCTAGTGAATTCACTACATCATGAGATGGTTGGATTGTTGATTCTATCCTCATCACCTTACACATTCTCAAGGTCGTCATTCTTAGATTATAGCACTTCCTAGATTGAATTGGGTAACTATTATAGATTTGTTATTTTGGGATCTATTACTATTCAATTGCATTAAGGTTATATCAATAATATGTTGTATGTTCCATATTTTTCCAAAAAAAATATTCTATATATGAAATTTATAACTCAAGCCCTAGAAAGATTTTATAGTTTACTCCACAACATATTGTAATCCAAGAATTGTCAAAACCATAGGATATAGTTCCTATAGATGCACATAATGGTTCACATCTCAATAACTTTAATATATTTGAACCTTATATTGGATATTCATTGATTTCTCATGTTGATCCACTTAGTAAATTGTGGTATGAACATTTTGAGCATCTTAATTATATGTACTTACAATAAATGATTACATATAATTTAGTGATTGGATTTAATAAGGTATCCTAAAATAATGGAATTTAACCTAAATTTATTTTTATAAAAAAACATCGCAGCCATTTTTTGAAGGTTAAGGCATATCAATCTAAAACACCTCTCAATCTAGTACATAGTGATCTTATGATCTTTCCCACTCACTTTTTATCTGAATCAAAATATTTACTAACCTTAATCAATTATTATTGTATAAAAATTTGGGTGTATTTTCTCAATAAAAAGAGTGACACACTTAATAACTTTAAGCTAATTAAGTCTTATGTATATAATCAATCATCTCTTCTACCCAAATATTTACACATAGATAATTAGAGAGAGTATAGCTCTAATGCATTTTAGGTCTTTTACATAACACATGGAATAGTGTATAATTTCATAATTCTATACACCCTTAAAAAAATGGTGTTGTATAATGGAGTAATCACACTTTATACGATATGGAAAATTATATGATTTAATCTAAAGATATGCCTCCTTAATAATAGTAAAAAACCATAAATTGTGCCAATTATATCCATAACTATGTTCCTCATAAGGAAGTGTGATACAAACTCTTGAATAAGTTTGGTATGTGATCAAGTTCAATTTATCTAGTATTCATTTATCTCATAGAAGTAAATGGGAAATTATTCCTAATAATAAATGTAAGGTTTGGAGAAGAAGATCGTACCACTAATTTTTATTAACTATTATGATGATGCCAAAACTTATTAGCTACTTGAACCTATCACTCGTGATGTGTTTATATGATGGATTAACAAATTTTATGAGAGTAATGTTCCATCTAATCCCTCATCACCTTATTCTCCCTCTAACATTCCTCTTTATTATAATTCATATGAATTTCTTATGGATAGTGATAATGATCATAACACACCACAATCTCGTCTACTTGCTTCTCACACTATGCCCAAATGGGCTAGTGCTACTCTTTAGATAATTAGTTCTTTAGTATGTGATCCTTTTGTTCCTCAATTTACTCAATCACATACATCTAACATTTTATTATTGAGTCATGCCAACTTAGATTGTATATTATTATTTTCTAAACATCAAGAAAATTAGAGTGGGATGCTACTATGTAAGAGGAGTATTATTCTCTAGTGAATAATAACACTTGGGATCTAGTACCACTTCCTAATGTAATGAATCTTATATGGTGTAAATGGTTCTAAAAGACTAAATATGTATCAAATGGTTCAATAGAAAAGTAAAAATCATGCCTAGTCACAAATGGATTTTTATATATTGAATGGGTAGACTACTATTAGACCTTTCATCACATTGATAAGATAGATTTAGGTTAGTTTGTAATCTCCCTTGTTGTGGTACAATGTTGGTTGGTTTACCATATGGATGTGAAGAGTGGCTTCTTATATAGTGATCTAAAAAAGGATATCTACATGGTGTAGCCTCCATTTTTTTTTACAAAACTCTTCTCTATTATGAAAACTCCATCATTTGTTTTATGGACTCAATAAATCTATGTGATTTCTATGGAAATATGGATTGTTTTCCACTCACTTTTGGTTTCTCTTATTTTTACTCTAACCTAAATTTATATATCTAAGTTCATCAGGAGAACATTTAGATACCTATTATATAAATATAAATATATATATATATATATATATATATATATATATCTGTGTGTGTGTATATATATATGTGTGTGTGTGTGTGTGTATATACACACACACACACACACATATATATATACATATATATGTATATATCTATATACATATATATATATATATGTGTGTGTGTGTGTGTGTGTGTGTGTGTGTGTGTGTTTATATATATATATATATATATATATATATATATATATATATATATATATACATATATATCCATATGTATATGTATATGTATATGTATATGATCTTATTATAATAGGAAATAATGACCCCATGATAGAGGTTATTAATCTTTAGTTGATGAAGTAGTTTGATATGATATACTTAGGACTTTTACACTACTTCCTTATATTTTAGATTCATAAGTCACTCAATGGTATTTATCTTAAACAACAGATGTATGTCATAGATTTGCTTCATCTATTTGATATAGATGACTATAAGCTATCCCCTAGTCCATTTTAATTTGGTTTTATATTAACTAAATTGTAACACTCCTACAATTTATCCCACTTGAAAACTAGTATGTAGTCTGTTATACCTGACTCACACTTTCCCTAACATCAACTTTGTTGTTAAATTATCTCTCGATTCTCAAAAATAACCCATGAGAGTCATTGAAAATAAAATATTTGTATTTTTTTTATATATTTAAGGCAAAATTAAAATTTTAATTTAATACACCCCATATGACACATCATATATTTTAGGTTACACTAAATCAAATTGGATAGGAGATGGTGATATCCATAAATCAACTTTTAGTTTTGTCTAAAATCTTGGTTTAGGTTTAGTTACATGGGGATGCAAGAAATAGACAACCATTGCCTTATCATTAATTCAGGTTGAATGCTAGGAAAATTTCAAATCTAGTTAGGAGGCCCTATGGATTTGATAGTTTTTGGATGAGTTTAGTTTTTAGCATCATAACCTTACTATTGATCTATGCATAGTTCCCAAAAAAATGAGCCTATTCCTTATTCACTCTTCTAAAAAGATAATGAAACTCTCACCCAATATTACACACTCATTACCCTAAGTTTACTCAAATTAATATGTACAATTCTTGTGCCATATCATAGACTTATGTGCAGTGACCCATGCACATTCCACATTATGCACTCATTATCATGTACTTCCTAACTCACACTCCCACATGCCACATAAGTCCTACAATAAGATCACTAAATTTTATGCCCATTGTACCTTAAATAAAGTGTAATTTATACTTCCATGGCATAGTTCATAGACCCATATTCTTCACTATCTCTCATAATGCATAAGTTTTATGTCATCTCATCAACTTATGTGCACTCTATATCTCACTTCCTCACATGCCTTGCAGTCCCACACCACAACTCATAGTTTCATGTGCCTAATTGAATTCTTGAACTCTACATCACATCCATGTGTTGACTCACCTCAGCCACATGCATTAATGGGTTCACAAACCATCATCCATCTTGAAATGTGAACTAATGCAACTATATTCTTAGTAACTAATAACCATTGCAACCACTCTTATATTTTAATTTTATAAGTATGTAACATACACATCTAGATAAAAGGTTGATTCTCCCCATTTTCATAACACAAATTATTAGGATCTTAGAGTACAATTGATTACTTTTGTATAAGCAACTAAACATGGAATTGAAACTAGAAGTAATAAGTAACTAGAAATCAGAAACAACAAATAATAAGAGATACAAAAAACAACCAATCTATATTAAAACTCTTCCAGAAGGAAATACAATGAATAAATCTCTCTCTCCTCACACCTTGTAGATGTACAGTAATTCTCCCTCAAGAGTTCTCTCTCTCTCAATCAATTACAATCAACTCAATTACTGAATTGTGCATGCTATGAGGATCTAACCCTACTATATAGAATACTACAACACTAGGGTTCATGATCCATGCATTCTCCACCCTTAGATCCACCTCTTAAATCAAAGGCTCAAATCTATTCTCCTAAAAATAACAATTTTGGAAACACACAGAAGTCGGTGTCAGTTTGAAGATGACTGATACTGTTCAACCCCTAATCGATGTTGATCAACCCCTAACTGATGTCAATTGGTTCTTACTGATGTTGGTTACTGTGTAAGCCTAGGAACCTCCACATTAGCTCATTAGTGAAGCTTTTAGCTCCATAACTGAACAATCTCCCACTTGGAGATAAACAGCTGCACTTGTACCTGTACAACAACATCCTTTAAACATCTCTGGATTATTTCTCCCTCTTCAAGTTCAATCTTGAAGACCAAAAAAAGTTGAATGAAGATTTAACTTCTCCTTTGTTACTAGTTTTTTTAACATATCAGTAGGTTTCTTATCCATATGGATCTTTTCTAGCTTTAACTGTCCATCCTCCAATACCTGTCTAATGAAGTGGTACCTAAGCTGTATATGTTTGATTCTTGAATGAAAGGCTAAATTTTTTGCCAAATGAATTGCACTTTGACTATCACTATACAATCTGCAACTCTCTTACTCCTTTCCCAAATCTTCCATGAACCAAGTCATCCAAATCATTTCCTTGCTAGCCTCTGTGACTGTAATGTATTATGCCTCTGTAGTAGACAAGGCAACAACCTTCTACAACTTTGAAATCTAGCTAACTGTCATTCCACCAACAGTGAACACATATCCTATGGTGCTTCTCCTACCATCCAAGTCACCTACCATATCTGAATCTATATACCCATGTAGAGAAGTGTTTGACCCTCCATAGCATAAATGCCCACTGCTGGTCCCTCTCAGATATATGAGAATCCACTGAACTAATTTCTAGTGTTCCTTTCCTGGATTGGCCATAAACTTGTTGACAACTCCCACTGCTTGGGTAATATCTGGTCTAGTACATACCATTGCATACATCAAGCTCCCAACTACTGAAGCATATGGAACTCTACTCATGTACTCAACCTCATCATGTGATTTAAGACACTGTTCTTTGCTCAACTTGAAGTGTCTAGCCATAGGTGTGCTTACCAGTTTTGCATCCTGCATATTGAACCTCTCCAACACCTTATTCACATAATCCTCTTGAGACAAAATCAAACTATGATTTTTCCTATCTCTCTTAATACTCATGCCAAGGATTTTCTTTGCTGCTCCTAAATCCTTCATGGCAAATGTGTGAGCTAATTTTACCTTAAGCTCAATAATTTCCTGCATGTGTGAACCTGCAACAAGCATATCATCTACATAAAATAATAGGATAATATAACTACCATTATTCAATCTGTTAAAATAAAGACAATGGCAGATTGACATTTACTAAAGCCATGCTCTATCATAAACCTATCAAACCTCAAATACCATTGTCTTGGAGCTTGCTTAAGACCATATAAGCTTTTCTTCAACCTGCACAGACATTCTCCTTACCTTTGACCTCAAAACCTTCCAGCTGATCCATATATATCTCTTCATCCAAATCTCCATGAAGAAATATTGCCTTAACATCAAGCTACTCAAGATGCAAATCCTCAATAAAAACTAAAGACAATATAGTTTGAATAGAAGCCATCTTTACTATAGGAGAAAAAAATTCACCAAAATCAATACCTAGTTTCTATGTAAATCCCTTTACTACCAACCTAGCCTTATGTCTCATTTATCCATTCTCTCCTTCCTTTAACCTATATACCCATTTTTTTAGTGCTTTCTTTCCATCTGGCAACTCAACCAAATCCCACATATGGTTCTCTTCCAAGGAATCAATTTCCTCATTCATGCCATGCTCCCACTATTTCCTAGATTCTACCTGCATTGCCTCATCAAAACTTTCTAGTTTTCCACCATCAGTGAGCAATAAGTAGTATAAAGAAGGGGAATAATGAATTGGAGGTTTACTTACCCTTTTAGACCTCTTTATGGGAATTTGAGACTCATTTACAGCTTGCTATCCACCCAAATATTCTTCTGATAGTGACCAATCCCAGTCATCTCTGATTGATGCTGGTCTGCACCTGATCGATGTTGATTCCTCCTGATCGATGCTAATTTCCACCAGACCGATGTCAATCTCTGTGTTTTTTTGTGAGTGATGATTTTTACCCATGAGCTCATTTTGGATCATAACCTCTTCCAAATCAAGATTGCCCTGCTCAAAATTATTCAGCCTCTTGAGCTGATCACTATACATCACCTTCTCATTGAAAACTACATCATGGCTTCTAATAATTTTGTTAGTTTCTAAATTCCATAACTGGAATCTGAAATCTCCAAAACCATAACCAATGAAAGTGCACCACATAGATTTAGCATCCATCTTCTTTCTATTTTCTTTATCAATGTGTACAAAAGCTTCAGAACCAAAAACTCTGAGAAATGAAAGATCTACCTTTTTACCTATCCAAGCCTCTTCTAGAATTCCACCATCTAGTGTAGTAGAAGGTCCTATATTAATCAGGTAAACCAAAATATCTATAGCTTTTACCCAAAACTATAAGGGCAAACCAGCATGCAACCTCATACTCCATGCACACTCCATTATTGTTCTATTCATCCTTTCAACAACTCCATTTTGCTGAGGTGTCCTTGGAACCATCCTTTCCCTATGTATTCCACTCATAGAATAGTAACTATTGAATTTATTACTGCAGTACTCACCACCATTTTCAGATCTAAGGCACTTCAATCTCAAACCTATTTCATTCTCAACCAAAGCTTTCCATTTCTTAAATGTGTCAAAAACATCAAATTTCCTCTTTATGCAATAAACCCATACCTTTATTGTAGCATCGTCAATGAAAGAAACATAATACTATGATCCTCTAATAGAAGCTACCTGAGCTGGTCCCCACACGTCTGTGTGAACAAGCTCCAACTTGTGCTTCTTCTTTGTTGACCCAATTTTGAGAAACCTCACTTTCTTCTGTTTCCCAAAAATATAATGCTCATAGAAATCTAGATCTATGCTTTTCAAATCTAAAATCTTACCTTTTGACTTAAGAACATTCATTCCCTTCTCACTCATGTGACCAAGCCTATAGTGCCACAACTTTGCATCTACATCTGAAGTAGATAAAATAGAAGGAGAATAATCAGTAATACAAGTAGATAGATAAAGTGTACTTACTCTCTTACATTTTGCTAATACAAGTGCACCCTTGGAAACTTTCCAAGATTCAGCTATGAGAGTTACTATGCAACCCTCATCACCCAACATTCCTATAGAAATCATATTCCTCTTCAGGATGGGTACATGCATGACATCCTTCAACACCCATGTGTTGCCATTCTGCAATTTCAGATACACTTTTCCTTTGCCAACAATTTTACAAGGCTCATCATCCCCTAAATAAACTTTTCCAAAATCTCCATGGACATAATCATTGAAAAATTCTCTATTTGGGGTTGCATGGAAAGAGGCACCAGAATCTAAAACCCATGATTCTACTTTATTATCCAAAGAACATATAAGAGCATCCTGTGCAACAATACCTACAACTTTTGCTTCTTTATTACCTTCATGCTGATTTTCTTTGTTATCCTTCAACCAATAATCTTTCTTTGCATGCCCTTTCTTTCCACAATTCCAGCAGGTTATTCTTCCATTTCTAGATTTGGATCTACTTCCCATCTTTGACCTTGATTTCCCTTGCTTGCCCTTCTCTCTTTGCCTTCCCCTACTTTCAACACTTAAAGCATTACCTAATGTTTCCCCTATGCTTTTCCTATGAATTTCTTCATTCAAGATTACACTAAAAACATCATCAAATTTAAAGATATTTGAAGTAGATGCAGTATTACTAACTGCCATTACCAAACTATGCCAACTTTCAAGTAAAGATCATAAGATTAAGAGAGCCTTAATTTCATCATCAAAAACTATTTTAACTGAATTTAACTGATTTACTATTATATGGAAATCATTAAGATGACTAGATATAGATCCACCTTCCTACATTTTCAAATTAAATAATTGCTTCATAAGATATCCCTTATTCGAAGCTAAGGGTTTTTTATATAAATTTGCCAAAGTATCCATTAACTATACCGTTGTCTTTGCCTGTGATAAGTTGGAAAACATAAAAGCTGCCAGGCTCAACCTTATAGATCCAAGAGCCTTTCTATCAAGAACATTCCATTCTTCATCTTCCATATCTATGGGCTTCCTTGAAACCCCACCCAATGGTAAATATAGATCTTTTTGATACAGATAATCTTCAATCTGCATCCTCCATAATTGATAATTCTTGCCATTAAATTTTTCCATTCTTAGTTTACTTTCTTCTGCCATTGCTTTACTCCCACTCATTTAGAAACCCCTATGAGTGAATTCTATAATCAACAAACACTAACATGCTCTAATATCAATTTTTTGGATCTTAGAGTACAATTGATTACTTTTGTATAAGCAACTAAACAAGGAATTGAAACCAGAAGTAATAAGTAACTAGAAATTAGAAACAATAAATAATAAGAGATACAAGAAACAACCAATCTATATTAAAACTCTTCCAAAAGGAAATACAATGAATAAATCTCTCTCTCCTCACATCTTGTAGATGTACAGTAATTCTCTCTCAAGAGTTCTCTCTCTCTCTCTCAATCAATTACAATCAACTCAATTACTGAATTGTGCATGCTATGAGGATCTAACCCTACTATATAGAATACTACAACACTAGGGTTCATGAGCCATGCATTCACCACCCTTAGATCCACCTCTTAAAATAAAGGCTCAAATCTATTCTCCTAAAAATAACAATTCTAAAAATGCACAGAAGTCGGTGTCAGTCTGAAGATGACCAATGTCGATCGACCCCTAACCGATGTCAGTTGGTTCTGACTAATGCCGGTTACTGTGTAAGCCCAATAACCTCTACATTAGCTCATTAGTGAAGCTTTTAGCTCCACAACTCAACACAAATAACATGCTTTGTATATACACTATGTAAAATAAGCACTGTAACACATTATACCAATTTTCCCTATTCTTTGTTAATGAATAGAAGTTGCATTTATTACAATTAAGACTTCTAATCTATTAAATGTGTTTAGTTGTTTATTTATGGATTATATTTACCCATTCACTCTTCATAACCAAAACTTAGTTGTCTCCTACATGCATGGTCCTAGGCCCTATGGTGTGGATCATTAGTATTAGATCAAAAAAGCTCTATTCTTTTCTATGCCTAAAAAAACACAAATACAACTCGAGAAGGAAGGTTTGTCAATTAGTTTTGTTTTATAATATCTACAAGAACATCATATCAAAATCAATATGGTTGACACCCAAAAGTAACTTGAGGTATCCTCTAAGGTACAAAATCTCATTGGTTATACATTGGAGTCACATCACATTGAAAGATTTGTCCACTTCCATGAATTGATGGTACAACTTAATCTGATGCCTTCTACCACACCTTAAAAGTTTGCTCAATAATGGTTTAAGAAACAAAATCCCTTTAAATTTCAAGTCAATTTCAACATCCTTTTATTCTAAGTCAATATCGACACCAAAGCATTAGATGCCATTATTTGACAACTCAAGGCATAATTCTTAGTTTTTTCAAAAATGTTGAGAAGATCACCTTTGCATTATTGAAGATGTCCATAATGGTCATTCATTGGTGGGTGAGTTTCAATGTTCAATGCACACAAGAGTGTATTCTAATTTAATTCTAGAATAATTTTGTTGATGTACTGAAGGATGAATAATACCATTTATACCACTTTGAAGATGAATACATCAAGTTCTGATAACTTTTTTAGTGAAAATATTAGTCCATGGAGGACTAAACCAACATTTTTCATGACTACTATGCTCACCTTCATGATAACTTCACTGAATAACATAAGGTGATGAAGTAAATCAATGTCATCTCACCTTATATCCATGTGAAGATGGAGTTATTGAATTTTGACACTTTGGTTCAAACATATCACAATGCCTCAAAGATTAAAGATAAGGCAAAAATGAAATAATGTGTCACTTCTTCATCCACCATAACACATAAATCCTAGATTTCACATAACTCCACATCATAGCCTTCTACATATAAGTAATAACACACTTCTCACAAAGGAGAGGTGCACCAAAATATTTTTGAACCATCAAAGGTTCTAACACCTTTTGCTTTAAACAAAGGTAAGAATAAGAGGTCTAGTGATAATTGGTATCATCACCATCTCTCATCCACTCATGATGATTTTGAATACCATTTTTAGAAATCTATACTCACATAATCTACATTATAACCCACACCAATGGATGATAATGATCTATATGCCTCTTGTTTAATCACCAAACCCACTATTATCAACATATTTAAAGAGTGTGAATGTCTCTTCCAAACCAAGTTCTAGGTGAAGGGTCAACCTTTCCACATCATCATTGATAGTGATACCCAAAATAACATCATTACATAATCCAAATTTTATCACCTTGGTCTTACCACTACTTTAAGTTTAAATTCATACATTTTAGTGTGGATGCAATAGGGGAAAGATATACAGGTCTAGTGATAATTTAATTTTTAGTACAAAGTAAAGCCTATGAAGGACAATGTAATTTGTGACATCTCACCTTAGAGGTCTATGACATCCTACTAGGGAGACTGTATTTTTATGATCATGAAGCTACATATCAAGCTAGCCATAGTGATGGACTATTCATGTGAAATATATCTTATACAACCTCTTTGAGTTAGTGCTTATGCCTAAAGTCACCTTGGTATCTTCCAAGAAATATCGTAAGATTTTATTACATGCACATAAGTTCATGTTACTCATTATCCACCCTAATATTCCTATGTAGTCAAAACTGAATCACACCCTAGAATCACTCAACACTTGCACATCATCATAGTAACGACTCAATAATTTACTAGAGTAGAATAGTGAAGTTTTTTCAAAACCTAAAAGCCTTCTAACACATTATGTAGTAAAACACTACAAAAATTTGGTTCTTGGATGCTTTCTTCTGAATATCCCCATCTATCATAGATTAGTTTGGGAGAATAATGAAGTTTGGTGCCAAATTCAAGAGCTTCTTGATCAGGTCAAGATCAGGCCTAAATATTTGCCTTATAAGAGTCTAATAGTCCTCACACCTAAGAAGGATGGGTCTTGGTGACTCTACATAGAATATTCACTCAAAAAAATCATAATAAACAATTGGTATCCACTATTATGCATTGATGACCTTCTAGATTAGCTCCAAGGTACACAATAATTCACAAAGATCAACGTAAATTCAAGTTACCATTAGGTTCTAGTTCATCCTGAAGACATTTAGAAGACAACCTTCAAGACTCAATAAGGATTGTATAAATGGTTGGTCATCCCTTTTGACCTCACATATACATGATCTACTTTCATGCATTTGATGGATGATCTATTTAGGTCCTTCCTCAACTCCTTCACCATTATCTACTTGGATGACATTATCATATTCAATATGTATTGGGAGGATCATATGGAGCACATCTTACACATCTTATACACTTTATTGCAACACAATTTACAAGGAAAATTAGTGAAGTGTACATTTGGCATGATGTAGATCCAATACCTGGGATACATCATTGATCATACCAAAATTAGAATAGATCCAAAGAAGATCAAAGTTATCCATTATTGGCCTACTCCATAAAATCTAACTAAATTGATGAATTTTATCAGAATCACTAACTTATACCACAATTTTAATATTAGTTTATCACACATCTCTTGGGCTATAAGCCAATTCACACATACCAAAGCTAAATTTGATTGGACACATGAAAAACATCATGATTTTGAGGCAATAAATTAATGACTCTATGTATCACCTATTAATGTAATGTTTGACATTATACAAACCTTTGAAATACACACTTATGCATCTAACTATGCATTTGGTGTAGTGCCAATACAACATGGATATCCAGTTGCACACCCTTACAAGATGTTCAATGACATGGTGCAAATATAATCCAACTATAAGAAGTAATTGTATGATATCGTACAATAAATTAATTGATGGTGATAATACATTCTTGAGAATGAGATAGTTATTAATCTGGACCATAAATCATTTCAGTTCCTATAGTCAGAATAAACTAGAAAATGCTTGCCATATGAAATAGATGAATTACCTATAGTAGTTACATCTCATGATAAAAACATATGAAATGTAAGGATAACAAGGTTATATATTTCCTTAGATAACTATCAGTTCATGTGCATATCACAATTTTGGACATGTGTAACCATAATTTTATAGACTAGGTTCCTCTCTACTCAGTTAATCAAGACTTTGTAACAACTTACACTACCCTCATACAAGGTACACAATTTTAGGAGTTATATTTGTCTAACTAGATTCTCTACAAGCTAAGACATCTCTATGTTCCCTTTCACTCACCTTAATAGCAACTCATCTAAGAGGCATAATATGCCAAGACCATGGGATACTTCAGTGTGATAAAGACTACCTACATTACAGTCACACTTCTAATGGATGCACATGAATATAGACATGGAATGCCACATCAATTTTCACATTCCCTATTTAATTTTAAATCCCACAAATAATAATTTGAGACTTTGCACACCTCTACCAGTTCCATCCAGACCATGGGAATATATCATCATTGATTTCATGACTGGATTGCCTACAACAAGGCAACATGATGTTGAGTTCATTATAGTGGATCAATTTTCCAAGATGGCCATCATGGTCACATTGAAAAAAGACATTGACATAGCTATAACTATGTAGATATTATTCAACCATGTTTGGGTTCATTTTGGGTTACCCACATACATCATCTCCAACCACAATCCATGATTTGTGAGTCAATTTTTACAAGCATTATATGAAATGATGGGTACACATCTAGATCAGTCGATGGTTTTTCATCCTCAGATAGATGGGCAAACCAAAGTGGTCAATCACATAGATGTTCATATTCTTCAAATATATAACCATGCACATGTTTGCACTTAGGATAATAATCTCTTGTACATTTAACACACCTAAAATAAGGCTCTTTATAAATATACTATCCATAGTCCATTCTAAACATGTATTGGGTTTTAATATTCAACATCTATAGACATCTCATATTATGCAACATTAGGAAATGAGTTACATGCACATGAATGGGAAGTGGACAAAGATAAAAAAAATTATATGTTAAATATAGTCTATTCCCTAGTAGGTGTAACAAATTTTCTCTTGTAATGAAGCTAAGTATAAGGAGCACCATGATACACATCACACACCTCATGCATTCTAAGTTAGAGATAAAGTCTTGTTGAAACTTTAGAAGGAGTGATTCAAAGGTCCACACCAGAATATCAAGCCTCTATGCCATGTTATTTACACCATTTTGTGCATAGATGGTGGGAATGACTTCATTCTTGATCTACCTTAGTACTTGGGCATGTACCCAATATTCAACATGAAACTTCTAAAGCCTTACACTCTACCACTTCTTCTATTAGTGACAAAACATCCTTCTAGTTTAGATCTTAAACACTTGCATCCCACAGAGAAGTACCAAATCATCAAACTGACATACACATGCACCCACTATAACACACATCTACTTTTTTAAGTGCTCAAGGTTATAAAATATGATAATAAATCCAAGTGTTTCAATTCACAACAAATTTAGGTGTTATTTCCTCAACTATGCACTAATGTAATGGAGACCATTACTCTTCAAGAAAGGGCAAGTGATCTATGCACAATTCTTACATAGCTAAGCTTACTCTTCATTCACTCTATCACCCAAGGTGCACACTTATCACCCACACTTGTGCACTCCTTTTATGAATTTTAATTAAAGTCATAATTAGAATTCCCACACCAAATCATAGACTTATATGTACTGACCCCTACACACTCCACACCACATAATCATTACTTCACACTTCTAAACTTGTAGTCTCATATACCTCATAAGTTCTACACTAAGATCACCAAATTTTTCACCCCTCATGCTTGTATTTTGGTGAACCTCAAAGTTATAAATCAAAGCTTATAGACCAATGTACCTCACTAACTCACACACCACACAAGTTTTACACCACCTCATTATCTTCTCATACTATATATCTCACAAATTCATGCACCTTGTAGTCCCACACTGAAAATCATATTTTCGTGTACCTAGATGACTTATTGGAATACACAACACATCCACATGTTGACTCACATATGTCACATGCTTCAAGGGGTTCACCAACCATCATCTAGCCTAGAATATGAACTAACACAACTATCTTATTGGTAATAAACAATAGTTACAACCACACTTATATTCTTATTATATAATTATTTAACACATAGATCTATCTAAAAGGTTAATGTTCAACATAGTCATAGCATAGATAACATGTTCCACATATCTACTTTGTAAAACATGCATTGTAACACATTGTACTAGTTTTACCTATTCTTTATGAATGAATAGAAGTTACATTTCTTGTAAGTAAGAATTGTACTTGATTGAATGTGTTTATTTTTTTATTTTTGAATTAATTTTTCCCATTCAATATACACAACAAAAACT
Organism: Torreya grandis; assembly: GCA_037957365.1. Lineage (NCBI taxonomy): Eukaryota > Viridiplantae > Streptophyta > Pinopsida > Cupressales > Taxaceae > Torreya > Torreya grandis. Next base: position 101,017 of record JARHVA010005061.1, read on the forward strand.
TAGTTTTACCATGCATGCATGGTCCTAAGCCCCATGGTGTATATCAACTACACTATCGTGTGACAACTAAAGTGTTATTAATATTTATTAAAATTCTATTGAGCACCTATACACAAAACACATTGAGATACATATGCACTTAATTATATAACTTGTTCAATATGGAATCATATATTTAGATTCCATACCTATAATTGAATAGGTTGTCAACATCTTCACTAAACCCTTTGCAAAACCTTATTATCATTAGTTACGAGAATTATTTTGGGTGAAGGAATTTTTCCTTAAGGGGACTTAGGTCAAATTCATTACTTCCTTCTTATTTTTTATCTTTATTTTTATTGAACATGGGTACCTAACATGGCCTATTAGTCGAGAACCATCTTCCACTCTTCCCTAATTATCCGCTTATGGGAGGGTATTAGATTATTAGACATTAATAGTTTTAATATCTAATTCAAAATTATTTAATATTTATTAATTAATATTATGTTTACACAAAATAAATAAGTGAATTAATTTTTAATGTGAAACTTATCATAATATAATATTATAATGTTCCAAGTTGTAATTCTTATCACAAGCATGTTTTAGATAGGGAATGTTATAAGTGTGACACTTGCCACAAAATATTTCTAGGCATTGACCCTTCTAGTTTCTTCTCTCTCATATATTTTATGAGGTTGATGTACATGTGTGAAACAACAATATTATAGAGATTACTTTAATATTCTTATAAATAAATCATAATCATTTTTTCCCTTATCTTAATTAAGTGTTGTTCTTGGCATTTGAGCTATTGTTTTATGGTTTTGGTTTTTATCTAGATTGTGTTGGTCTTTGTAACCATTATTATTTTAAATTTTGACATAGAATGGAATACAAACCTATAAGTAGGAGTTGTTATACTTAAATTTTTTATTCATATCTTTTTAATGAACAAAAAAGGGGTAAGGATATATCAAGGTATTAATAAAAAGATAAGAATGATAGGTTAATGATAAGAAGAGATGTCACTAGACTTGAAAATATATTATAAGATTGGATCACATTAATTTACAATACATATGTGGCCATCAATTTTAAAATATGACAAATACAGGCATGAAGTTACTATCTAAAACTCTTTGAATAGATTGGTATGGAAACACTTGTCTCTTATATATAAATATTTGAAAAAATTACTCTTGAGATGAAAATAAAAGGACCGTACTCAGGGCACAATCATAGAGCATCAATTTGTTAATTCCATAATTACATTGATGTTTTAAGAAGATAAATATTAAAATTTCTAGTTATAACTTTTCATCCCCATCCTTTATAGTTTTATATTCCATAATGGATAATAAAATAGAAATTATATGAATCTACAAAGATCATAAGGTGGAAGAAAATTATTAATAATTAGCTTTACTTAAGGCAGGGAATGGGCTTATCTAAACCTTATGAATTTTAAGAACTATGTACCCAACATATGATGAGATTTAAGTGTATTAAGGAGTAGGAACTAGTTAAGTTTCGGGGTTTGATGATATCAAAAATTGACCATAATTAACCTTTAAAACTTCCCATGTAGACCTATTATAATCAGTATGTTCAAATATATGTTTCCTTTTGAATTCATTTTACCAGATAACACTTAATAAACATGTTACATATAAATTTTATTTTTTTCATTCATACTATTTATCTATGATTAAAATAATGTCATTTATCATTATTGATATTTTTATTTTTATCACTAATTTGACACTCATATACCATAAGCCAATCACAAGCAAAAACCTACCCATAAAAATTAGGTGAACTATCCATAGAAACTAAACAAACTTACTTGTACAAACTAGTAAAATTTATCCATAGTAACTAGGTAAGTTACCATGGAAAATGGGAAAGTATCCTATAATAATATTTGGAATATTTTGATCCACCCGTAACAACCAAGCATCACTTGTAGAAAATGGTGTGCATGCATGTTTGAAGGTTTGATGGTTAAATTATGGTTTTGAGTAGGTAAATTCTATGGTTTAAATATTATGAGGGAAAATGGGAGTCAAATCCAAACTATCTCATCACCATTCCTTCTCCATTGGACCATCAATTCTAAGCAATTACAACAAAGGGATGTGATGTTTATCCTTCCTACCTATTTTCTACTATTATCTAGTTATTATTTTAAATTATATTGAAACCATAAATAAAAATAAATGTCTAACTTGTTTATTTAAGAGAGAAGCATCATTATTAAATTAATAATAAGTTAGATATAAAAAATTTATAGAATAGAAGGTTAAATTTATTATCACAATAAGTCTATAATTTAACCATAGTAATACTTTCATTGTTTCTGATTCATTGATGAAATAAACATGATTTTAAGTAATTAATTTTTATCATATGAAGGTATTATAAAAAAAAAATCCAATCGAGATACGGCCCACTCAAGAGGAATTGTGTTGAAAATCCCATCTGTTAGTTTAATGTCATTATGCATTATGTGTACGTATCTCTCATTTTTAGTAGGGTAGTCATTATTATTTATATTCATGATTGATTTATTTCATAAACATATTATTCAATATTAAATTATGTGTGGGAATATTCCGTACTATATTAGTATTCCAAATATTTTTATTTCCTTTCTTGTAAATTACTTTATAGCATTTAAATTCTTACAATTTACTTTCCTATACTTTTATTTCCTGCAATTTAATTTTAATTATTTTTTATTATACTTATTATTATTTCATGTATTTTAGTGATATTAAACATATACACTATGGAATTATTACAAGGTTATATGCCCCTAGGTTGACAATTCAAGTGAAGGATTATATAGTCTATGTGTTAAGCAACTTCCTCCTCAGGTATATCCTCACAGATTGTAGGATAGATCCTCAAGTGAACATGTAATAATAGATTATATCTTCCCTAAAATTATTAAATGTATTTTATTTTATAATAATTTCTTGTTAATCCAAATGATAGGCATATAACTAATTTCACTACACTTAAATACACTTTTGTCTTTAATAGAATGTCTTTAAGACTAATAAATGCAAGTGTCACTTTTAAAAAGGAAATGCACATAGATTTTTACCACTTCATTGATATTATTAGTCATGTCTATCTAGATGATTGTATTGTTAATTATAAAAAAAGGAAGGAAAACCTAGATCAATTACGTGAAATCTTCAATAATTTTAGAAAATATGACACAACTTTAAATCCAAAGAAATTAGGTTTTGGTGTGACAAAAATTAAACTCTTAGATCACTAATATCTAGAGATGGAATTTATACAGATCTTGATTGTGTTAAATCCATTAAATAATTTTGTTCCCCTAAGGACCAATCTAGGCTAAAGTATTTCTTTGGTAAGATCAAGTTTGTAAGAAAAATTCTTTTTGATTTTGCTAATAAAGCTAATATATTATAGATCTTAATAAAAATTAGAACTATTTATGGGATGCATGATCAAATATAGCCTTTGATGAAAAAAATGCAAGTTCTCTCATAATTACAATACTAGACAAGAATACACCTTTCATCCTATATTTTAATGTGACTAATAAGGCCATGGTGTTGTTGTCACTCAATACGATCAGAATCATGACAAAAGACCCATTGGATATATGAGACAAGCACTCAAAAATTATAAAATGATGGATCCATTAATTGAAAAGTTTGTTTGTTCATTAGTTATAATATTGGTAAAATTTAGATATTTTTTGGTAGGAAATAAATTTATCGTGCATTCAAATCTACCTATTTTATCTTATTTACTAAAGCAACCCACAATCGATGGTAGGTTAGCAAAGTGGATTTTTCAGAATCCAATAATATGACCTTAATTTTTAAACTTATAAAACAATTAAAGGTAATGAGTCATCTAAACATTTTACTAAAAATGTAACCTCTAATGTTAATCTTTTAATTCTTGTTGTTGATGATAGTGTAAAGGCTAAATTAACTTTTCAAACCATGAAGGTTGATGATATGTCTAAAAATATTAGAAGTGTACTTGAAATACAAGAATGGGATTGATTAATTTAAAAATATTATTGGTATCATGATATATTTTATATTACTTTCAAACCCAATTTTTTCTTGATTCATTAGATAAATTTTAAATAAGAGTTCTAAGGTTACAAGCCTTAATTTTTTTTTAATTGAAATTTTTATGTATTAAATAAATAGAGATAAAGTTTTATTACATTATCTAACACATGCTAAAACTTAAAAAAAATTACAAATTTCCATGAAGGTAGTTGTGACAGACATTTTTCTACAAAAATAATAACACAATTTTTTACATGATGGTTATTATCAGACAACTCGATTTAAATATGACTTTTTTTTAGTTATATCATGTGTGCCTTGTCAATTATTTTATATAATGTATAAACTAACTGAAATGACTTTAAATACATTTATTCATGAGAAACCATAAAAAAATGGGTTATAGACTTTATTTATGATATACATCCTTTATATTCAATTAGCCACAAATATTTCTTGATCACAACTAATTATCTTATAAAATGACCTGAATGTATAATTATTAAAATTTATATGACTTTAGGATTCATTTATTTCTTTGAGAGTTATGTTTTATCACATTTTGGATTCCCTTACAAAACTATTTTGGATATTGGTCCTCAATTTGTTTCAAATGAACACTAAATTTTTTAGGACGTAAGTCCATTATTTCAAGTCATTTGTCTAAATATTACCCTCAAAGGAATGGAAAATATAAATAAAATAACAAAAATATGATTTATATTATGAATAAAATCATATGTGAAAACAAAATAAATTTCCATATTTAAATATTTTAAGCCTTATGGGTTGATATTAATATGGTCATAGTTGAAATTGGTTATTTACCACTTATACTTATTTCGGTTTTGAAGCCACTATGCCAATTGAGTTATAAACTAATTTAGAAATAACTATTCTCCAATAAAATTCTTGAATTAATAATACAATACAACAAAGATTAGATGACCTCTTATAATTAGATGAAACAAAATACACCATGTTACAAAAAATTGAAAAGGCTAAAGAAAAAAATTGAATCTAACAGTGAAACACGTCACATTAGAAAGGATCTTAGTCACGTCTATAGGATAAAACAAAATATTATAATTTAAAACTTCTATTTGGTCCACTACAACTTTTAACATCTAAGAAAAAATAAGATTAATAGAATGGGAGGAGATCATGACCAATACAAGCCAATTTCCTTTTTAGAAGTTTAAGAAAACTAGAAAGTGAGGAGAATGTTGAGAAAGGTTGGACTCACAGAGTTTATTCTTAGGATTAAAGGGCATGACAAAATACTAGCTAGATATTTTGTAGTGGGTTGGAAACAATGCCATGTTGTCTTTATGGGTGTCATAGTGAAAGTTACAAATGATCTCATAAGGGACGTCACCAACATGTTTTTTGAATTCACTAAGGCCTTAAAAGAGAAGAGGAAGAAACAAGAGCTCATGCAAGCCTTCTTATATATGGATTCCATCTTCCAAATGGACAAGAAGGGATTTTACATGGTTTATCCTCTAAGGAAATAGATGGATGTCTACTTATAGGTAATGCACTACTTAAATTTTGAAGGAAATGTCATTCATATCTTTTCACGCTATTTCTTGTTGTTAAACCATTTTAAATGGCCTCAGATTAGTTTTCCATATTATCTCCTCATGTTACTAAAATCTACAATACTTTCCTTCTAATAAAAACCCATTATATTCATAATCCATCAAGGACTAATTCTCCTACTCACGAAAAGAGAAACCCCCATGAGGAGCCAAGAAATCTATATTGGGAAAAGTAGTAAAGATAAGAATTCTGATAAGGATAACTTAGTTTAGGGTATAAATGATGAGGCTTCCCCTTCTCCCCACCCTATTCACCCATAGGAGGGCAGGAAGAAGTACAAAAATAAATCATTGGATTCTTCTCCCCTGGAGAAAAGATTTAGCAAGAAGGTAAATAAAAGTATCTTGTTCACTTAGGGAATAAAAAACCCTAAATTTGAAATCCATGATTTAAAATAGATAGAGATATAGAAGAGGGATGATGATTTGGCTAAACTTATAGAGGGATACAAGTAGAAGTTGGTAAAGTTACATGACAATCTATAGAAAATGGGTAGGCAATTGTTGTCTCTTATGGAATAATGGAATAATTTCAAGAAAGAAGTGGATGGCCTGAGGGAAGGGATGGGGGATATAAAAATGGTATAAGTAAAATAAATCTAGATTAAACCCCAACAAGAAAAGGGAAATAAATTCTCATCATCACCCTAAGGAGATACAACACCAAGAAATGAAAAATGATGACAAAGAAGGATAAAGGCTTAGTTAAACATAGAAGAAACATGGTGGAAGGCCATGGAAAACAAACCAAAGGAATGATAAGTAGTGTTAAGAAGAAGATATGTGTTATCATGAAAGATACCCACTCTGAATAAATATAAGAGGTATCTTTGTGTTTTAGTTTAGTTTTTTGGTTCTTATTTTGTTGATACTTTGCTAACTTTTTACCTCTGATAGGTTGAGTTGGATTTGTTACTTCTTGTTTTGTCTTTAATTTTTTCATGATGAATTGTGGTTTTTAGTTACCTTTAAAACTTGAGTTTAACCTATCAAATAAAAATAATGTATCTAAGAAAACATTCAAGATTGGTGATTTAGTTTAATATTGGGAGAAATTCATAAGGATCTTGGAAAACATTAAAAATTTAACTCTTTATAGTTAGAAACATAATAAATAATTATTATTTTTGGATGAAATATTTTTAATTTACATGATTTATATAGTAATTGGCTACATCATATAGTTAATTTCCATTATTTAAATCTTGTCTATGATTTATCTCCTCTTTTCATTTTTTTAGTTTCTTTGTTTTCTTATTGTTTCATTATTTTTCTTTTAGTGTTATTTTTTGTGTATTTTGATGAAAAGCCAATATCTAAACTACAATTATGAAGTACTCTCCATGTAATCCAAGCCATAAAATCTCGTATATGAATGTAAGTATTTATAATTTATTAATGTTAAATATCTTAGCCTATTTAGATTATTGAGTTCATAATTAAGTAGCATTAGATATATTATTATTTAAAGCATCAATTAATTTCTGATTTTATGTTCTAGGATGTTGTAATATTACTAATCCAAACCAAACTCCCTAGTGGCTTATATCTCATTCTTTATGCCAAGATAGCCAAACAAGTAATCCCTTACTAAGAAAAATATTCAAAGGGTCCATGCTTAGCTGCTTAGGAAATACTTTACCTAGATTACACTTCTAAGTTTTAAAATTCATCAATTTTGTTTTATCCCAACCTCATATACAAATATGGCCAATAAAGTTTCTAGTGTTATCATGAATTTTAATACCCTAGTCAAAATATTTGAATATCATAAAATAGTTGTTGTACCACATTTAAAACATTACACATAGTGGGGGAAAATTTTTTTTATATCACTTATTTGTCATTGTACTTATTTGATTATGTGTCGATTTGTTAAGCACAGAATATACTGAGAGGGGGGGCGGTGAATCAGTATATTATATATCTTATAAAACTTTCCCTTGATCAAATTCCACTTAATCAAACATTCAAGATATGCAATAAAACTCAAACAATAAACATCACACAAGATAGAGAGAGACACCATATATAACGTGGAAACCCAATGTGGGAAAAACCACAAAGAATAATCTCAAGTATATTCATGAGAACAAACCCGCAGGAGCACCATACCCCTTTCCTGAGTACCAACCTCAGCTATAATTCATGAGCACCAATCCACAGGAGCTTCAAACCCCTTTGCTAAGAACCAACCCAGCTACTATTCATGAGCACCAACCCATAGGAGCACCAACCCCTTTGTCGAGCACCAACCTAGCAACAATTCATGAGCACCAACCCACAGGAGCACCAACCCCTTTGTGTATACCACACGCCTATCTCTCAATGTTGATATCTCAACAAATGATAGATCAATACATCTCTTTCCTCTTTCTCATTTTTGCTCTTCTAAGCTAGATATAACAAATACAAATCATATTCATCTCTCACAATTGCTCTTCTAAGCTAGATATTAAAATATCAAATCAACCTCTCTCAACCATATTATAAATGGCTACTCAAGCCTTTATTTATAGCTTTCCAAATGACCTTTGGCCTTCCCCCTTTGTGACCCTTCAATCCTCATGGAAAATGGTGCCAATCTTGTATGACCCTTCATATTCAAGCCTTTGAAAAGTCATGTGGTGACCCTTCATGACCAAAAATGTCCTTCCCACTTTTGTCCTTATCTTTGGTGACTTTTCATATTCCTCAAAGTGTCCCTTCATGAGAAATTGTGCCCTTACTCTTTTCTCTTCACTTGGTGACTCTTAGTATTCCCCAAGATGACTCTTCATGGGAAAATGTGTCCCATCCTTCTTTTGTCTTTACCCCATGGCTCTTCGACTTCTCCATGGGCCCTTCTTTTGTCTCATATGCAACCAAAAATATATTCATTAATATTAAATAAATATTAACTCATATTAGCCAAGATATATTTATTACAAACAACATTAAATGCAATGGGGCCTTTATCACAAATAATGCTAGACCTTTGACATCAATGACAATATTTCCAACAATCTCCCCCTTTGTCATTGATGGGAACCTCAATCCTGAAACTGCCACATCCTATCACCTACACATCCTATCATTTGAAAACATACAATAACTCCCCCTTACTATATCAACCTGTACCTATTCCCTGTACTTGTTTTTTGCACATGTACCTATACTTGTTATTCTCCCCCTTTGACATCAATGACAAAGGGCCTACCTGGAGCTAACACTTAGCTCCCCCTCACTTGATGCTGAACATCAATGGTAGGAAGTAATATAAATTACTCCTAACTCCTCTCACCGATATTTAAATGTATCCTTTGATTGTGCCTTTGAGAAGATATCTAACAAAACATATACATTGTTCCCTGTCCTTTAAGTATCTGCAATCAACTCATTTGAATCTTTCTTCTAATCTCACAACCTTTAGCATGAAACCTTAATGTGTATCCTTGATCACATATTTGACTTACACTCAACAGATTATGCTTAAGACCTTTTACATACAAAACATTTTTAGTCTTAGTTCTACCATAATCGAAACTCAAATTACCTTTTCCGGCTATCTTGGCAATGGTTTTATCTCCGAACCTCACTGTGCCACCATTGATCTTCTTTAGAGATATGAATTTACTTTTATCTCCTGTCATATGCCTCAAACATCCGTTATCAATTAACCATGGCTGATCTTTACCTCTTACATGCAGTGCTATCTGAACCATCATTGAATCTTTAGATTATTTCTTTTGCCATGAACATGTATGAACCTTCTTCCTAATGAATGGAGCTTTGACATTTTGATCCTTCTTCTTGATGAATGGAGCTTTGAAACTTCGATCCTTCTTGACTGACTCAAACATGCATCTGCAATACTGAGCTATGTGTCCAAAGTTGTTGCACTTATAACATACTATGGTCTCTTCATCAAAGCTTGATAGAGGAGCAAAAGAGTTGTGGCTTCTGCTTGACTCTACTTGACTTTCCTTCTCCTTATTTATGGAATTGTTAGCTCTTTTTATACATTCTAATTTCTTGTGACCATATCCATTACAATAAAAACAATAGCCATAAAAATAAGACCTGTCTGTATATCTTTGACCTAATTGCCTTTTGTAGCTTTGTTCTCTCTAGCCTTCTCTATTTGGAATGTCCTCTATATTTTTCTCTTCTCCCCTTTTTGTTTCCTCTTGTGTAATAGCTTCAACATAGCTCTTTTTCTTTTCAAAACTAATCCTTGTCTTATTTGAATATGCTTTTTGATTTTCCAATATCTTATTTAGCATGTTAGTGCTATCTTCAAATTTTGAATCACTGACTACTTTATCACTAACTGCTTTCTTAATATCTTCTTTTAAAGAGGCAATTTCAATAACATACCTTTCATAATATTTTCTTTCTATTTCCAACTGTGCTTTGAGATCTTCTTCATTCTTCTTGGATTCTTCAAAGTGTGCTTGTAGATCTTCAATTATTTCCTTCGACTCTTGTTCATTTTTCTCGATCTGGCACTTTAACCTTCGATTCTTCTTTTGAATAGCTTCTAACTCTTCTAGGGCACAGTTGAGTTCTCCTTCCATATCTACTTCAGCTTCCTCCTCCTCTTCTTCTTAATTATCATGTATGGCCATGAATAGAATATCTTCTTCTTCTGAATCACTGACTCCACTATTTTCAATCGAGCTAGGATCCTTAGAATACAGGCTCTTCTTCTCGAATCCCTTCTTGGATTTTCCTTTGAAATTATTCTTGTATGTAGGATTTTATTCTTCTTTATCATTAACCTTATCTAGGCAACTAGCTAGAAAATGTCCAATCTTTCTACAATTAAAACATTTAAAATGTAATTTTCCTTGATATTTACCTATTCCTCTTTTTGGCTTGTGAATGAAAAGTGCTCCATTGTCATCTTCATCATCACTGGAACTATCACTTGATTCTTGAATCTTAGCTTTCTCCTTCTTTGATGTCTTGAAAGCCGCATCTCTCTTTGAGGGTTTATCTTTTTTTGTTCGCATCTCATATGCTTGAGAATACCATGAAGCTCATCCATCTTTAGCTTGGCTAAATTCTTCATCTCCTCAATTTTTGAAACCTTTTTATCATATCTCATTGGTAGAGATCTCAAAACCTTTTGCACCACCGTTGACTCATCCAATGTTTCTCCAAGACCTTGAATCTGATTTACGACTTGATCAACTCACAAAAGATAACTTGCTATATCTTCTTCTTCTTCCATCTTCAAACTGCTTTCTAAAAGTCTGCAACTTAACTTGTTGAACCTTTCCATCACCTTTGTAAATATTCTCAAGTTTTACCCAAGTTTCATGAGCAGATTTACATTGCATAACTTTAACAAATTTAGATTCACATAAACCACATAAAATAGCATTTAAAGCTTTAGCATTACATTCACTTGTCTTATTTTCTGTTGGAGTAATTGTAGATGTCTGTGGCTCTTCATATTCCTCCACCACTAATTTCCATATGTTGAATCCAAGGGCCATCAAATAAACCTTCATTCTCATGCTCCAAAAAGCATAATTCATCCCATCAAACAAAGGTGCCTTATTTGTATAAAATCCTTCCTGTGACCCAGCCATCATGCTTTCCCGATCTACCTTTAAGTTGTAAAACTTTTTCAAAAAGAAACCTGCTTTGATACCAATTGTTAAGCACATAATATACTGAGAGGGGGGGTGAATCAATATATTATATATCTTATAAAACTTTCCTTTTATCAAATTCCACTTAATCAAACATTCAATATATGCAATAAAACTCAAACAATAAACATCACACAAGATAGAGAGAGACACCAGATATAACGTGGAAACCCAATGTGGGAAAAACCACAGAGAACAATCTCAAGTATATTCATGAGAAAAAACCCACAGGATCACCATACCCCTTTGCCGAGTACCAGCCTTAGCTACAATTCATGAGCACCAACCCATAGGATCTTCAAAACCCTTTGTCGAGCACCAACCCAGCTACTATTCATGAGCACTAACCCCTTTACCGAGCGCCAACCCAACAACAATTCGTGAGCACCAACCCCTTTGTGTATACCACACACCTATCTCTCAATGTTTCTATCTCAACAAATGATAGATCAATACAACATCTCTTTCCTCTCTCTCATTTTTGCTCTTCTAAGCTAGATATAACAAATACAAATCATATTCATCTCTCACAATTGCTCTTCTAAGCTAGATATTACAATATCAAATCAACCTATCTCAACCATATTACAAATGGCTACTCAAGCCTTTATTTATAGCTTTCCAAATGACCTTTGGCCTTCCCCCTTTGTGACCCTTCAATCCTCATGGAAAATGGTGCCAATCTTGTATGACCCTTCATATTCAAGCCTTTGAAAAGTCATGTGGTGACCCTTCATGACCAAAAACGTCCTTCCCACTTTTGTCCTTATCTTTGGTGACTTTTTGTATTCCTCAAAGTGTCCCTTCATGAGAAATGTGCCCTTACTCTTTTGTCTTCACTTGGTGACTCTTGGTATTCCCCAAGATGACTCTTCATGGGAAAATGTGTCCCATCCTTCTTTTGTTTTTACCCCGTGGCTCTACGACTTTTCAATGGGCCCTTCTTTTGTCTCATATGCAACCAAAAATATATTTGTTAATATTAAATAAATATTAACTCATATTAGCCAAGATATATTTATTACAAACACCATTAAATGCAATGGGGCCTTTATCACCAATAATGTTAGACCTTTGACATCAATGACAATATTTCCAACACGATTATCATACTTGATTATTTCTAAGAAAAATTTCATCTAACATCATAACATGTTTAGTTATAAAGTATATATAATAGTGAAATTACACTTCATTCAATGTAGTGTTCATACCACTAAGTTTGCATGCTAAGCCTCTTTAAGTAGTGACAAGTCAAAAGTCAATGTAAGTGATAATACTTATGAAAATGTTGTATATAGTAATAACTTAGATAATATCCTTGATGATAATGAATTTTTTGTTCATATGAAACTATATTTTCAATCTTTGCAATCAAGTTTTTCACCTCTGCCAGAAATTTTGAACTCAGATAATCTCAATTATGATGATTTTATGCATTTTAATTTCATCCAATACATGATGCAATATTAAGTTTTCAATTTTTTATAGTTATAAACATATTTTAATGGGTTTTAATTTTTATTAAAAACCCTAATGTCAAAAACTATAAATTCTAATATTATAATTATAAAACACTGAATGGAATCATAAGTCTTAAATCCTATCTAAAGGTTATATTTAAGTGGTTTTAAATAATTAGTATGGTCATGTTGGCATTAATATTATTAGCATATATATTTATAAGGAATCCACACAAGTTTATTTTAAATATGCAAGTAGTTCATTTTCATGTTTGAACCTTATAGTGAAGGATTTCAAATTCATTTTGAAATCATTTTAAGATTGCCAAGGATTTGTTGGTGGTCTCAATGATATATTCAATTGTGTCAATTTAATTATCAAATTGGAAAGATGTTGGTAGCAATAAACATTTTTGGTGGAATGAATAGAAGTTTCTAGCTAATGGGAGGCTTGGACATAGTTAACATTGATGGTAAAACAAATAGTAATATTTCTATAATTATTAAGATAATTGGGAAAAAATTTAGCATTATTTTTTATGAATAAAATTTGAAAATGGTAGTCACTACCATTCACTCAATAATCATGTACATTATATAAAGTAAATGTGCCAATTGGAATATCAACCTAAAATAAATGTGAAATGGGGATTGGAGTGTATGTGGTCTTGTTATTTCATTTGTTAATTCGATTTTCATCTTAAAAGCTTCATTGAGGAAGCCATATTCTATCATTTTTTTATCTTGATAACTTTGTCACCACTTTTCAGTTGTATATTCCATTGGTTTTATGTTCTATCTATTTATTAAGGTATTATGGAGACATTCAGGTTAGTAAATGTTATTCTTGGTGGATTATACTTGTTTTTAAAATTCTTTGAGGTCATATTTTCACTCATAACTTTGAATATGTGAAGGTATGAACTCCATTTGATTTCAAATATTTTTTTTCTTATATCAATTTCAAATGTCATAGTTTGACGTGGAATATGGGTATTGTATTTAATTTTTTATATTTTAAACCATATATCAGTTTCTCTCTAAATGCAATATTTTTTTCACATGATATTAAGTTATCAAACATTTTAAGTCTTGGTCATTTGTCACCTTGTATTCTCAAATATTCAAATCTAAAAGCACATTAATGGATTTATGCATGAAATTTTCACAATTCAAAACCCATATGCACATTTTAACTCTTATTATTAATGGGTTTTTAATGCAAGTTTTTTAATCAAAATTATTTGATGTTTTCAAAAAAATAACATTCCCTGCTTATTTTTAGTTGTTTTTCAATCAAGAATGGTTTATTTTTAGCATTCAAAGCTCCATTTATCTATTGAATAAATACATGGATATATACGTCTATATGCAAACATTATATACTTGAAAGACCTCTATGCATAGTCAAATTCTTGTTCCATGATAGGCTTGATATAAATTTATAATTAAATCTTATTGGAATGTCTTGAAAGGGTTTTAGGTTTTTTTCAAGTCATTTTATCTATAAATGTGAACATAATTTAATTATTACATTGACAATCAGTGCATATGTGAAATAATTAATGAGTAGATATTGTTTTTATTAAAATGCATACAATGTTAAGAGGTAATTTTTGTGTACACTAAATTTACTACAGATGATTTTTACAAAGATAATGTTTTCATATTCAATCTAGTTTTTTATATGTATTTATTGGCTAGAAAACTTCATGATAATGATGGAATTATAGTGATCAATTCACAACTTTTTCATTATAATCTTGATATTTTAGATAGGCTAAGAAATTGACTCATAAGGTTGATATTTTTTATACAGGTGTTTCAACTAATGTTTTATGGGCATTTATCTTTTTGAATAATATGACTTCAAACTTGGATCTTTAAACTCATTGGTTTTTAAGTAATATTTTCACAAAGAAAATATTTTATATATTTTTTTATAGATTATTTTAAAAATAGCATAAGGTTTCTTTCCATATGTTGACATACAAGTTCAAATATTTGAAAATTGGAAAGTCTTAAATAAAATGTTGAAATATATTGGTTTTGATTTATGGTAAATAGTGAAATTATTGAAGGCATATTTTCAATATTAGGGTTCAATTGATTTTTTAATGTCTCATAAGGTTTGTAGGCTCAGAATTCATTGATTATGGTTGTTTATAATAGTTTCTTGTTAATTTTAGATATAATATGACATAGTTAAGTTCATGGATGATCAAGGTGAATAATTTGCATAATTTATTTTGAGACAACATGACATATTTGAATACTTGAAAATGAATACAATATGAATTTTTTAAAGATAGTATGTATTGTGTATTGATTATTTTTAATTTAAATTAATAAACCCTATTTTATATTTTCTCTTTGAAATAGAAAAGACATTTCATGATAATGAAAACTTTATATGATGGTTGTTTCATTTTAAATTGAGTTTCATTTGAAACATTGAAATATCTAAGCAATTACTTTCTTTCAAAAATATTTTCCAAAGATGGAAGTGATATTATTTTGAAAATAAAATAAATAATGTTGTCTTATTGGAGTTTACTCTTCATTTTCGAGGCATCATGTCAGGTTAGAGTAGAGGTTTATGAAGTTCTAATAGAAATAATGTTCAAGAAGATATTATTAATAAAATGATAATGTGTTATCTATTTAGGATAATTATCGAGTTAGATCCTTTAGGGTCCAAAGGGCCTCTATTCTAGAACATGTACATGTGGTTTTAGTCATGGAACTCATGTCTCCCTTAATTTTAATGCTAGTGATCATGCATTTTGTAAAAAATTAAATATTGTACCTTATAGTTTTGTGTCATCTTGTGGTACTCATTATTAGAGACATTTTCATAGAAGTAGTTGGATACCTCATCCATTTTTAGGTGGTTCATTAAGTTATTCAACCCATCATATGCATCATGTAAGTAATGTGATAACTCTATCTATTAATCTAAAACTTTAAATTAATGCCTTATTGACTCTCAAAGCCTCTAAACATATCATTGATTTAGTTAATGTTGATTCTTTGAGTTTTAAATGTGTCTTACATTTGGTAACTCACTTCATGAAGAAGATCGATGGTAAATGATGAATCTAGAGCTTTTAATAGGATTGAGATGACTGCAACACCTATTAAATACACAAAATATCAAAATAAACAATGGGAGCCTTTAATTTATTTGGTTTATAATGAGAAATAAACTAGTAGTTTTTTTATTTGGTGTTGATGTTTTAAACATCTTTCAGACTTTGATTTTTTACTTTCATTTTGTCTAAGACTACTTGTCAATGTGCAATAACTTTGATTTAGTAATGGATAGATTATTGTGGTAAAAATTTATATTATAATATTATAGTAATAGTGATAGTTATCAGTTAAATTTTGATTATCTATAAAGTGTGTTGTTTTTTTAATTGAGATTTATATCAAATTTAGTGAAGTTATCCAACATAAGATTACAGTTGGCATTTTTCAATATTGACATGTTGGCTTATTATGTTTTATCATTAATGAATTAAAAGGACTGATGAATTAAAACTAAAATTTTAGGATTAATTTCTTAGACATTAGTCATTTATAATTTATTGACTCACATGATAACTTGTACTAAAGATTAATCAAGTCGTTATAAGTTGCCCCCCATATCATTAGATAAAATTTGAGTTTGGTTTATTAAATTAATTTAAATCTGAAGACATGATAAGTTAGATTTATGAAAATAATTATTAAAATCAAAATATAAAGTAGTTAAATTTTAATAAAATAACTTAACATTAATTTTAGCTAACTAAAAAGTTAGTTATAACTTAAAATACAACTAACTTCTGTATTTAAGGCTTAAAAATATTTGAAGGACACCATTCAAAGGGGAACTCATATATGTACAAGAAATCTTAAGTTCAATTTTCACACTACACTTTCTTTTTTGTCCTAAATCTCTAAGATTGAGTATTACTTACAGGAAGACCAAACAACACATTATCTAACAGTGAAGTGTCCTGCTTGGTACAGTTGGGTGTATCCACATTGATTATTTGATTTATAAACTAATTATCTAAATATGGAAAAGATTATTAATATTTTGTTTTCTTTAAAATAATATATTCATATGCATGGATCATATTTATAATTTTTCATAATGAAGAAACCTCATACATTATACATCTTGTTGAGTTTTCATTAACTTCAACTTTATCTTCTTATATTTATTATAAATTAGTTATGAAATTTAGGGTTTCTTAATAATATTATATATTTTCTATCATAACTCAAGTCCAATCTTTATTTCATGTTTATACTTTCATGTTTTCCTAGTTAATTTTACTTTTGTATTGTGTTATTTACTAATATTATTGTTAGTTAAATTATTGATGTAGATTAATTTTGCTTTTAGAGTCTTCTTCTTCTAGCCTTTTCTCACTACAAAAATGTATTGCTTTTCTATCACTCTCTTTAGATTAGTTATGGCATTTTGTCTTTATATAGCCTGCTTTTCTCTTTTAGATTAGAATTTATTCTTTTCTTTATTTCTTGTTTCATGTTCATTATTTTGTGCCATTATTTCTCTTCTTTCTTGTTCTTTTTGGGAGTAATAAGGAAATAAAATTTAAGGATATCATTAATAAATTAAATACATATTTTGATCATCGATTAAACATTAGGTATTTAATCTTCCAAGATATTACCTCTTCAAGAGGTTTTTGTCAAACAAGATTAATAACACTTTGTGAAAATTTTATATATTTTATTAAATGTTATGACCTCATCTTTTTATGATTTGATATATTGTTTAAAACATTATTATTATTATTATTATTATTATTATTATTATTATTATTATTATTATTATTGATGCATAACTTACTATTATTTTCTTTATTTAAGTTGGACTATGTGGTTGGATTTGATGCAATGATATTTGGATTGCAGGTTAATGACTTAGAACTTCTGATTCTGCACATGATAATTTTATAGATTACTGCTACAATTAATATTTTATTATAGTTATATAATCAATTATTGATTATTTGATTAGGTACTATTGATGTATATTATGTGGTTAAATGCACTATTATATGAGTTAGGCTGATGTTAACATCATTATATTGGGGTACCAAAGTGATTTTTGGGAATTCAGATGAGTTTTGATAGATATCTATGTATTTTAGTTATTTTACACCATTGGAAAGTCTTGATTATTTCATTTAGTAAGTCATTATATTGTCAATCATGCCTTGTCACATTCTGTTTGTGTACTATATTATATTGTTGTGTGTTTACTGCATTATTTGTTAGCATATTATTGTATTTACCTTAGGTTATTTACTAAGGTAATTTATTTTGGTTAGTTTCCTTAACCACTTTGGTTAAGAGGTTAGTTGTTTATTCGGCCTTTGTTATTTCATGCAAGCCGACATAGGTTAGTTTTATTATACCTGTCTCATGCTTCACGGGGATTTCATTTGTTTGCCTATTTAATAGGCCTTCATGCTTAGTTGAACGTAGAATGTGTGCTCTGCTATTCTCAATCTCATTTTCTCTCTGTATTATATTTAATCTAATATGGTATCAGAGCCTATGGTTTGTAGAACCTGAGTGGAGGTTTGTGGAAGCCAGAGAGAGGTCGGTGTCTTGCCAGGGAGGAGCTTCAGGCACCCAGTGGAGAGCCGAGGAGAGAGAAAGCATCACGGAATTCGGAAAACTCAACCAGAAGGTCTGAAAATTGCCAGGAAGTATCAGAAGGCTAAATAAGACCAAAAGGAAGCAAAAACAAGCTGTTTTAGAGGCTCAAAAGCCTCTGTTGAATTTATCTCTGTGCTGGGCGCCGTACGGATTTGGCAAAATCAGAAAAATTCATTTCTTCATCTTTTTCAGCGAAACAAAAGTCTAAATTGCAAGTTAAATCAAAACTAAGACACTCGTGAAAACGGTTTGTAATTTGGTTGAGAAACGGGCTCAGAATCTTCGCCTGAAGTTTCAGAGGTAGGCCAATTTTCTGATTGGCTGAATTTTTTTATAAAATTTTTAGCCTAAAGTTTTTAATATTTCAATTATTTTTATTTTTTAATTGAAATAAATCAAAACTTTAGCCAATAAGGGTTATTGGGGACCTACCGCTGACTAATAATCACGGAAGCGTCTGAAAAGCTAAAAATTTTACCGTTTTCTGGGTTTTTTATCTGGATGTCAACGGAGAAAGAATTTTTTAAATCGGAATTGTAGTTTTCCCGATTTAATTGTTTCAGTGGTAGATTTTTTGTGATCTTGCAAACGGTATTGAATTTATTGCCAAAAACCGGATAAGGTTGTTCAGTGTCAATATAGAATCAGTGTGTAGAAGGAATTTTTTTTTTTATTAAAAAAAAAAAAAAAAGTCATAGTTTTTCCGATTTTATCATTTTCGTGAAAAACTAGGTAAAATGGCTAGTATTCAACACCTGTTACTACCAGATTCTCAGAAATTGACTGGCAAGAACTTTAGTTTGTGGAGTCACAAGGTTTTGACAATATGTGAATATCTGAATATTGATCAAATAGTGCTCGGTAAAGAGCAAAGGCCTGCCACAGCTACCAATGACTATGATAAACGTCATCGTGAGGCTCTCATGTTGTTAAAATTGTCAGTAGCAGATAATCTAATCTCAGAGGTCAGAAATGCGACTATAGCATCAGATTTATGGAAAACTTTATCTTCAAAATATCAGGCTTCTGAAGCCGGTAGAGTGTTGTATTTGAAGAATTTGTTGTTTTCCACTAAGATGCAGGAAGGTGGCTCCATTTCTGAGTTTTTATTGCAGATCAAGGACATCAGTGACCAATTGAAAGCAGTGCAGAAACCTGTTGATGAGCAAGATTTGATTGCTCTTGTTATGCAAAATCTTCCACCATCATTTGAGTCATTTGTGGAGTCCTTGCACATGATTGCTGAGATGCAGACTTTGGATTTTGAAACATTGTCTACATTGCTATTGCAAAAGGAGAGACGGCAGGAGCATGCAGTGTTGTCTACATCCACTTCCACAGAGAGTGCATTCTTTATTAAGGAAAAGGGTAAGCAGTCTGATAAAAATAGCTATCCATCAGAATCTTCACAAGTAAGTGGTAATAAGAGATCTAAATGGAAATGTTTTTACTGTAAGAAACCTGGTCACCTTAAGAAAGATTGTAGGAAAAGACAACATGATATGGCTAACCCCAGAAAGAAAGCTCATCATGCGAATGTAGCTGAAGGTGAAGGCGAGGAATCACCAAATTTTGCTTTCATGGCTTCCAGTGGTAATTCTGTGGTGGATCGAGCTTGGCACTTTGATTCAGAGGCATCTCGCCATTATACATGCCATAAGGACTGGTATGTGGATTTTGTTGAAGATAACAGTAGTAATGAATCTGTATCTTTAGGAGATGGTACAACATATTTTGTGAAAGGATTTGGTAATGTTCATATAAGTTTTAATGGCACAGTAAATTATACATTCAAGAATGTTAGGTATGTACCGGATATGAACAAAAATCTTCTTTCAATCAGTGAGATCACCTCAAAATCTGATTTTGTTGTAAAATTTCAAGAACAACAATGTTTAGTCACCACTAAAGATAACAAGATTATTGCTGTTGGGATCGGTGAGAAAGGCTTGTATAAGCTTGCAGATCCAATCAAAGCAAAAGAAAGTGCACTTGCAGCAGTTGATAGCACAAGTTCACTATGGCATGAAAGGTATGGGCATTTGAATTTTCAGTATTTGACTACATTGAGTAAGACTAAGATGGTTAAGGGGATTCCTTCTATTCGACATAGTCATCATGTATGTACTGGATGTCAGTTGGGGAAGCAAGTTAGACATTCATTTGATGTTGGTAAAGCTTCGAGAGCAAACGGAGTATTGGATTTGGTACATGCGGATTTGCATGGTCCAATGCAGACACCTACCCCTTCTGGTGCCCGTTATTTCCTGTTACTGGTTGATGATTTCTCTAGGAAAAAGTGGGTATACTTTCTAGTAAAGAAATCTGATTGTTTTTCTAACTTTCTTACTTGGAAAGCTATGGTTGAAAAACAGGCAGGACGGCCAGTGAAATCTCTTAGAACGGATAATGGGGGTGAGTTCATCTCAAAACAGTTCAAAGAGTTTTGTGCCACTGAAGGCATACACAGACAATACACTACACCTTACACTCCACAGCAAAATGGAGTTGTGGAAAGGCGTAATAGGACGGTGATGGACATGGCTCGTTGTATGGTCCAAAGCAGAAATGTCCCATACAGGTATTGGGCAGAGGCAGTGAATACAGCAGTATACATCCTCAACAGAAGTCCTACAAAAGCTTTGGAGAATTTGACTCCAGAGGAGGCTTGGTCAAGTCGAACTCCAGATGTAAGTGATTTCAGAATTTTTGGTTGTGTAGCTTTTGCAGTTATTCCTAGTCAAAAGAGAAAAAATTTGGATGCAAAAAGCAAAACATACATGTTTGTTGGATACAGTGATCAGTCAAAGGCCTACAAATTACTTGATGTTTCTACTAACAAAGTTGTGGTAAATAGAGATGTCATAGTAAATGAACAAATGCCATACTTCACAACAACTGGTCAAGTTTCAGATATTGAGTCATTGTTATCTAATGATTCCATTATTAGTCATAATGTGAAAAATGAGCAGGATTCTTGTTCATCAGTGGAATCACATTCCAGGGAGGGAATTGATACAGGTCATTGTGAGGTTCCAGCAACACAACCAAAGAAGCCAAAGTGGTATACTGCCACAATTGAAGCACTAAAAGAAGGAGACTTGCCACAAGATGTGGAAAGTAGAAGACTGAGATCGGGAAAGCAGTTTGGTAATAGAGGTGAGCATGTTAATCTTGCTCTAATAACTGATGTTTCACAAGTATTTGAGCCTAATTCTTTTTCAGAGGCCAAAGGGAAGTCTGAGTGGGAATCAGCGATGCAATTGGAATATGATTCCTTGATGAAAAATAATACTTGGAAGTTAATGGAACTACCACCAGGAAAGAAATCCATTGGTTGTAAGTGGATTTATAAGGTAAAATACAAAGCAGATGGTTCCTTGGACAAACACAAAGCCAGACTTGTTGCAAAAGGTTATGCACAAGAGGAAGGGGTTGATTATGAGGAGACTTTTGCTCCAACCACCAAGATGGTAACTTTTCGTTTGATTATTGCTATTGCTGCTCAGTTTGGATGGCAGGTGCACCAAATGGATGTAAAGAGTGCTTTCTTGAATGGAGATCTAGAGGAGGAAGTCTACATGGTTCAGCCACAGGGTTTTCAGGTTCCTGGTAAGGAACATCTTGTTTGCAGGTTGATCAAGTCCTTGTATGGACTTAAGCAGGCTCCTCGAGCTTGGTATACAAAAATAGACTCATATCTTAGGGAGTCAGGTTTCAAAAGGTGTAACTCAGAACCAACTCTCTATGTAAAGGTGTCTGGTGATGATATCTTGATTCTCATTATATATGTTGATGATATAGCCATCACTGGGAGTAGTACTAGTCTCATTTAGCAAATGAAAGCTGATGTTTGTTGTACTTTTGACATGACAGACTTAGGACTACTGAAATACTGTTTAGGTGTTGAGTTTTGGCAAAGTGGTAATACTATATTTGTGTCACAGAATAAGTATGCCAGTTCATTGCTAGAAAGGTTTAGAATGATGGATTGTAATCCAACTCACACACCTATGGAAACAGGAGCTAAAATTTCAACAAACACTGATTCACCTCCGGTCAATGAAACAGTGTATCGGCAGCTAGTGGGTAGTCTCACTTACCTCACTACCACTAGACCGGATATTTGTTTTGCAATGAGTTTTCTATCTCGCTTCATGTCTAAACCACAGGAAGTCCATTGGTTAGCTGCAAAACGAGTATTAAGATATGTTAAAGGTACTCTTGACTTTGGCATACTGTATAAGAAGTCTGTAGATTTTGAACTTTTAGGATATTCTGATTCTGATTGGGCAGGTTCAGTTGATTCAAGAAAATCTACAACAGGGTATGTTTTCACTTTTGGTTCAGGAGTTTTCTCATGGCAGAGCAAACTACAAACTACAGTAGCATTATCTTCAACAGAAGCAGAGTATAAAGCTGTGGTTAGTGCAGGTTGTGAAACCATGTGGATAAAGAAAATTTTGGAGGATCTTCAGTTTGAGTCATCAAAGCCTACTCCAATTTTTTGTGACAACCAAAGTGTTTTGAAGATGGTGAAGAATCCAGTATTTCATGCCAGGACCAAACACATTGAGGTTCACCATCATTACATCCAACAGTTGGTTACAAATGAAGACATCAGTCTCTTCTACTGCCCCACTGCAGAGCAGCCAGCTGATATAATGACCAAACCACTTGGTACAGACAAGTTCATAAAATTTAGAGATAAACTTGGTCTTGTTTCTGGTTTAGTCATTAAGGGAGGGTGTTAGCATATTATTGTATTTACCTTAGGTTATTTACTAAGGTAATTTATTTTGGTTAGTTTCCTTAACCACTTTGGTTAAGAGGTTAGTTGTTTATTCGGCCTTTGTTATTTCATGCAAGCCGACATAGGTTAGTTTTATTATACCCGTCTCATGCTTCACGGGTATTTCATTTGTTTGCCTATTTAATAGGCCTTCATGCTTAGTTGAACGTAGAATGTGTGCTCTGCTATTCTCAATCTCATTTTCTCTCTGTATTATATTTAATCTAATATTATTATCATGGATTTGTTTGATTATGTTGTTCTTGTTATAACAGTATGTAATGGACTCCTTCTCTCACCTCCACAAAATGACTTATCATTCCTTTATATGTGAACTCTTCTTGTTTGGACATGGACTCCCTAAGACTTACATATACCTACCCATGACACCCTCCCCACATGGATTATTACCTAGACTACTTGGTATATTATTATGGCATGATTATTTGGTTCAATGGCATTAAACATTTAAATAATTTTTTAAATTATATTTTAATTGTTAATTATTTAATTGTTTTTATTATTAATGACTTGAATTTTCTAGATGGTCATTTATGATTATTGCATTAATGGAAATTTTGGTGGGGGTTGCATTGGGAGTTATTTGACGGTAATAGAGGAGGATTTTTCTCTCCTCACATTGAATATGATAATTAAATGGGGGGTATGGGGAGTTGTATGGAATGAGTGTGGAGTTAGTTGGTGAGTGGTTTGATTGGAAGCAGGTAGGAAGATGGAGAAAAATGGAGAAAAACATAGGGAGGTGATGGACTAGTTTTTAAACACATGGCTTCCTTGTGTTTTTTTACTATTACATGAAGAACAAAGGTTTATTCAATCTGGTTTTAATATCTTCTACATTTTTGTGTTTTTTTCTTCCTCTACATTTTTGGGTAAGCCTTCTAGACTATTGTCTTGTTTTTCTTTTATAGTAAAGGAAAATTATAAAAATATTGAGGCTTCATACACAACCAGAAGTCTTAGCACTTTTAGATGAGTATCAAGCCTAATAGGGTTTGATATTTAATTTTGCATATAAATTTGCAAAATGGGTTGATGATGTTATCTAGATTTGATATATGTAATTGTTACAATATTGGCCTATGAGTGTTTTTTATTATTGAGCCTGCATATGTTCATATTTCATTTAAATGGATGGTTGTGTACATTTTAAATTTTTGGGGGTTTAAAATTGGATTCACCTAGTTGGGTTGTCAACCTTGTTAATGGAATGATGCTTTGAAGGTTTAAATGGATTTATCTATATATATTTGGTAAATTAAACAAATGGGTCATTTTTTTAACCCTGCACCTAGAGTTGAAATATACACTGATGTATTCATTTTGTTTATTCGAATTAAGTATATTATTTAAGTGATTATCAATACCTTATTTTACCAACTATATACTTTGTTTCATTTTGGTTAAACTAGTTATTAGTTAACTTCTTTTATATTTAAATGATTGAGTTTTATATTTTTGTCGATGGTCTCTTGGAGTAAATTCTTAACTGGGTTTATTTTCTAAAATGGGTCATGGTACCCCCTCTATGTGATTGCATGCTAATGTATTTTGCATATGGTAGAATTCTAGGAAATCATTTTGGGGTTTCTTTAATGTTTCGATGAATGCATTTTTATTTATGTAAGTCACAGGGCTTTTGGAATGGAGTCTTGATTGGGTTTTTATATCAACAGTTTGGTTATTATATCTTTAAAGATGGATTGATTCTGTTGTATATTATGTGTGTGTGTGTGTGTGTGTGTGTGTGTGTGTGTGTGTGTGTGTGTGTGTGTGTGTGTGTTTCATTTGATGGCTTTCTACATATTACTTGAATGACATGATTTTTGTGGTTGTGTTGTGGTTTCATTAGAAATTTTTGTGTCTTTATTTGGAAATTTCTTATATTTTAATTGATTGGCCTGCCTTTGTTGGGTTTTAACACTGATATTGTGTTTTTTATATTCTATTCAAAACTTTGAGGAATTCAGGTGAATTCTATTGGAATTTTAATTATGTATGTATATTAAGTGTTTGACTTTGAAAACTTGCAAGTATTTGTTGCATAAAAATAATATTTTTTATATTGATTTCATGATTCATGGGAATCATATGAGGTCATGAGACCTCATGATGATTCCACAAATCTGATGGATCAATTCTTGCTTTATAGTCAACTATTGTTTGAATGTCTATTGGAATTATTGAATCTTACTTGGGAATGTTGTATGGTTGAGTCAAAATGAATAGGTTGACTGGTTATTATGATCGTTTAGTTTTATTATTGGGTTATGGCTTGGTTATGTATAACTATTGAGTTATATGTTTATACTTTATATTTTGTTATATGAATGTGTGAATTATATCTTTATTGGGTCACCATTCCCAGACCAGGCTTAAATAGCTAAGCAAAAATCTATGTGATTGTAAGCTTGGGTTATAAATTATAGTCATGATATAATGGGTTGACCATACACTTGGAAGGGTTCCAAGTTGGTTTTTATAAAATCTATGAAAATGGATTTAGTTGTTAAATTCATTACTATATCCTTTGAGCAGTCATAGTGGTTATCCTCACTCTTGATTTATATTGATATTGGGTTTGGTTATTTTTTTCTCACTCAGAATGGTGTTTGATTATAATTTGTATATGTTATGTTGCTTATGTTAAGATGTCCAGTGGTTCAGAATCTAACTTGATCAGAATTTCCTTCTAGACCTTGGTTACCAAAACCACCATTTATCTGATGGTTAGGGTGGTAAGGGAAACCAATAGTTGGACTCATAGGACTAGTTAGGAGGGTTTGTCTGATTTATTTTCTTGTTGTTCCATTCCTGATGATCTTATGGGTGGGTGAGAAGTAATTGGTAATGAATTATTTTATGTTGATTATACATTCTTAACTTAGTTTTTAATGTATAATATTATTTGGTTCATGAATATAGTTGATATCTTATCTCATATGATATTGGTTTAATTACATTAGTAATTTGTGATATGCTAACCTGTGTTAGAAATGGAATGCGTGGAAAAAGAAATAAAAGATTAACTATTTATCTTGTTAAGATGTCGAAGTTGCATTATATTTATTGAAGGTAATTCGTTACATATACTAAGATAATTTGAAATGTTTACATGAACATTATATATGTTATTAACTTAGAATATTCATTTGATATTATTAAGACAACATTGATCTCTTGATTTAGTTATATGATCTTGTTTAGTTTAGATAAGAATACTTGATGGTGAATATGAGTAAGGTATTACTCAAGTATATACTATTGTTTAATTTAGTGTTAAAAACATATATAAGTATGTTGGTTTTACTTTTTAAGTAAATTAAAGTCTCGATTTAATAAATGGTTATTGTTGATTCCTTTAGTTAAATCTCTTGAGATTATGTAAATAGATAATTTTGACTTATTTATATTTGATGTACATGGATTAATAAATAAATCCTCTTAACTATTTCAGCTATACAAGGATTATATAAATCCACACAACTATATTTGTTGCTGGTAAATGTGAGAAACTTAAATAAAAATCATTTCTCTAATGCATACCTCAGACATACTTGGTTTTGCATAAAGGTATGTATATTGTTATTATTAAATCTAAAAGTGTTGATTCATTTCTCATAGTTAATATTAGATGCTTGTTGAAATGACTAATTTTTTTGAGTTTAATTATTTTTTAATGGCTGCCTAGAATTGAATTTAACTAAAATGAATTGATATAGAGTTGATTAAGAAAACTATGTTAGATTACTCTAATGAATGAAATGAAATTATTAAGTGAGATACTTCTCCTTGTTTGATGTTTGTATAAATGAATGACAGTTTTATGCATACTTGTTGATCTTTATCCCTATGAAATACATGTGCTTTCATCTTCTTTTTGTTCATTTAACTTGATTGTAGTGATGTGTCATGATGTGCTCAACATTATTTTGTAAGAATCCCTTAATTGGAATGTTTTATTTGTGTTCCACTCAATCGGAAACTTGGATGGAATTCTTGTTTGGTATAAGACATTGATGATTTTATGAGTTTGTATACATTTAATTATGCAGGAAACTTTTGATGTTTATCTACTTCTAAATTTTTGGTTCACTTGAAACCTAGTGAATGCATGCATAAATTATACTTGTTCAAATCAGAAACATGTTACTATATTGCATTTGATCATATTTTGAAAGTATTGTCTAAAAGGGATTGTTTCCTTTAATGAATTCCTTCTAATGTGAATGGTTAAGGTGATATTTGCTCATTATTTTAATAGAATTTTGAATTGAAGTATGGATGGAAAATATTAGAGACTATGTGAAATTTTTATGAACTAAATATGTTCTTTGCTTTTACCTTTATATTTGATTGTATAATCAATGATTAACTAGATATACTCTTGGTTGAAATATTTTTTCAATTACATTAAATTCTCCTTTATTTGATTATGTTGCATTATTTATCACCAATACAATTTTGTAACATAGATTCAATTATAGGCTACCGATGAAATTTATTTTATGAATAATGAAGTCGATCATAATTTTACACTATTCATTTAATCGAATAATAACATTCATGCTTATTAATTGGTTGATGTGTGAACTAAAAAGGAACATGTTGGCAATGGTTTGGTGACCTTTAGTTTATGAGGTAGTTAACAACCTTAGTCGATAACACTTAATAATAGCTTGTGATACATTGATTTTCCATTCTATTCTTGATTGTGCTCTTTTCTATGGAAATATATTTTATACTATATACTTATGGGGATTTACCATAAATCTATGTGTTAAATTGATTGTTGGTTTTTGTTTATGATTTACATTTCTAAAATCATACCTGATTATGAAATTAGTACAATAATATAAATTATACTCTTAAAAAGATCTATTTAACCTAAATAATAGAATAAGATGTTAAAGTTATCCTTTTCAATTAAACTGATCTTGATTACTTAACCATCCTCAAGTGGAACCAAAACCCACTGAGGAGAGTGAGGTTTTTCCAAGGTCTAAGGATGTATAAATGGTCCTATATGTAATAATGAGTGTCATATATGGTTCTCAAGACCTATCCATGTATGCATACATCGATGTGCCTTGAACCCCATAAATACCCATGAAGGCAACCTGCTTCTCCATAACACCTTTTACGAGTAGTTACCCTATTTAATTACCCTAGTTTACCTCCTTTGGTTCAAGTTGTGCATATGTAAGTATGTTGAATGATTATCACTTGCATCATCAAGTATTGTATTAGGTCTGACATGCATCCAAAAATGTACTTCTATATACAATTCCAATTTTTTTTTGCGGGGGGGGGGGGGGAGGGGGGGGGGTTATTGTAGACACCTAAATCTGTCCACCAATAGCCTCCAATGAGGATTTTGACCAATTTCTACACAAAATGCATAATTTGGCCTCAAAACACTAAAACATGCTAAAATGATGTGAAACCAACATATTCAAGTGCCAATTTTTGCCAGGGTATCCTTAAATGGAGCAATGCAATTTATAGGCTAGCTAACTTTGATTAGATCATTTTGAGTCAGAAGGCCAATTTTGCACCTAGGTGCTCTAGATTGCTCTTTCCTATCAAATATCTTGCATGAGATGTATGCCTTTGTTATTTTTTGTCATAAACATTCTAAATGGGATAATGGTTCCAATGCATTTGATAGTGACTTCTAATTCCAATCTAGTCAAATTTTGAACTAATAATAAGGCATTATGATCAATTTGAGTAATTTGTGCACAAAGGACTTAATCATGCTTAAGAGCTCATTAACCCAAATCAAAGCCTAATAAAAAATTCCATGGAAACTTGTTGAATACTTTTTTTGGAAATGGATATTAAATATCTACATCATCAAGGGACCTCATTTCTTGTGAAGACATCCCTAGGCCATAAATACCACAAATATCAGGATTCATGCCTCCCATGCCTCATCAAAGCCCTCCTGCCTCTTAATTGCTCCTCTATCCAAAATATTGATGAGCCTATTTATGGATTTTAATTACATAATTGGATTAATACTTAGCCACACATCTCAATCTTGGGATGGATGGTTCAAGTTGATTCTAGACATTCTCAAAAATCTATAAATAGAGAGGCCATGAACATCATTTCTAAGCTTAATTTATGTAAAGTTATAATGCATAATTGAATCCAAAAGACATTACAAATCATGTTACCATGCCAAATTTATTCCAATACAAGTCAAAACATAAGCCAAAGGTACCAAGGAGAGATGGAGGTAGCCAAAATTCTATTGCCAAGGACTTCATGAGCACAAGTTGAGCAAGCCACCACTAAAAAGGCATTTGGAGCATCCAAGGAAGGTGAAAGAATTCTTGAGTTTTATTCCTTACTTTTTCATTATGTTTGTAATTTTTTTATGTTAACCAAGCTCTCCTTAGTGTCTAGCCCTAGAGATGTTATTCTAGTTACTGTGTTTCTTTCATTTTGTTTTCATTTTGGAACTAACACCATACTAGCCATCCTCTCATGAGTCAAATTCACAGATCACATATGGCACACCTGATGAGACTAGATACATCCCACACATGAAGAAGATCATTTTTTGACTTAAAAATATTCATTTGGACCCCTAAAACTCCTGCAAATTGATTTTCTAACTTTATTTTGCTATTTTTGTTTACCATAGTTTTACACAGTAACCAGCATCAGCAAGTAAGACCGACATCAGTTGCATATGTTAACTGATGTTAGTTAGTAAAATTGGCATCAATTGTATACCTATCATTGGTCACATTGGTATAACCAATGTCAGTTGGATAACTGACATTAGTTAGAAAATGTAACCGTTATTGGTTATATAAATCAACGCCAGTCATTGTGTTTTTCTTAAAACATAAACTCAAGATCTTTTTTTTCTAAAGTTCATTGTTTCAAACCCAAAAGAGCTTCAAGGCTAAATGACATGTTAACATTTTTATTGGAGGACCAAGCTTGACATTTGTTAAAAACATGTTTAGATCACCTTTTGCATGCTTAAAAATCAATTAGGAACCTTGTTTTGGTGTTTAACAAAAAAATAGATTTTAGATGTTTATGGTGAATGTTTTAAAAGTTTGCAATTAAGACCAAGGGGTCAAATTAACACCACCAAATATTTCCTTTGGGCTTAAAATTGAACACACTTGTCAATTCTTGTTTGAAATAGTTGTTTAATTAGATTTTATTTGGCAAAAAGAGGAATGTTGCATGTATGCTCTTCCATTTATCCCCTTTAGGGAACCCTTAAAATCAAAAGTACCATTCCTATTGCAAATATCCTAGTCCAAATCTTAGAAATAAGCTTGTCTAAAACACTCCTGAAAAACTCATCAAAGTTTGGGTGACCTTGAAAATGACCCTAAAGTATTTCTACTTTCATGTTTTCTTTATTTTTATGCAAACTTGGCTTACAAGGGGGACTTCATCACCTCCCATGAGTTCTTTAGGGAATCTTTGACTCAGGGTTTCACCTCCTGGCATTGAATTCATTTGGATCTTAATTAGAGTTTCACATGAGATGTAGTGGTACTTTGTACATCACACTACACTGAGCAAATAGCAGGATGTAGTGGTTACAAAAAGGACTAGACCTTTTTCCAATAGGCCAAGTGATACAGACCCAAAATCTATGCTTTTATTTTGAATTATTTGTCATGAAAGTCATTTTGTAATTAATTCCCCTAGATCATTTGAAAAAAATTTAGATCTTAGATAAATCCCCACTTGTCATGGAAGTATTGTTGGTGCAAGGTGCACCTCAAGGTCCATGTCATAGTAATATCATTTGAGAGAAGGGGGGTGTAAAAACCCTACTATATAATGCATATTTACTTTTAGATGAATACTTAAAATCCTCTCAAATGATGTATATTGATATATTACAACAATACCAAGCAACCTTGTCAATTTAGGATCTAAGAGTGATTAATTAGTTGGTCTTGTCCTATATTAGAGTCTTTTTTAAATTAAAAACTTGGTGTAAACAAATAAATTAAAACCAAACACATGGTCCTAATTTTCCTTTGAACAAAGAGGTGTTATGCTACCCACATGAGATCATCAATTTGCCTTGTTCAAAGTTCATCAAAAGTTTGAGAGTCATATCATCCACTTTGGTGTATTTATGCTGCCTAATTGAGTCTAGACCTTTACCAATGTTGTTTAAGTCATTCACTTATAATATAAATTTGAAATTTCAATTTTATAAGTTCATAGGGTTGATTTGTTAAGCGGGTTCACCATTTGCACTAAACTTGATTGAACTTAGGTTCAATCTCCAATTTGGTGTGAAGGCCATTTTAGACTCAAGATCATTATCACCATTTGATAAACACTTGTACCTTGAGTCTACACACCACAAAATTTTGAATTAATAAAAGTAGTGTGATGCTATCAAAATTATGGGAAAATGTCTTTGCCTTAGATATTTTTTGAAACAAACTTTTTTATCACACCTTTTGGGCAGTATAACATCGTTATACTGCCCAAAATATTTCAAATATTTTTTCATAGACCCTCTTGTATAGAGTTCAAATTTGTTCCTACATTTTTAGACCAATCCAAGTGTAATTTTGTGATCTTTTGTCTAAACTAGTTATACTATTCACTTTTGTCTAGGTTGTTTGTCAAAAGAACCAAATTTTATACCATTTTTGTGAGAAAATAAACTATTTCTAAAGTGTCTTTTGTTTCATACCTTATACCTATTTGATCAAGTTCATGTCCAAGAATCAAATGCCTAGTGTTTGTTATAAGTGTTTCAAATCCATTATACTAAAAATTTCATCTATTTCAAAGTCTAGATTTTGACATCATTTGGCCAAGAATCTTAGCACATGTCTTGTTTGAGCCTAGCTTTTGACACTACATTTGGACAAAAGACCTAGAAACTTTTAAATTCTTAGATTATACTAATTTGAAACACTTTGATCTTAGAGTTTGTCATTTTGATTTTCATTCCATTTACTTGCTTATCTTTATGTGAACAATGAAATGTTAGATACTACACGATAGCTTGTTTCCTCACAAATCTTTGTATAAACCTTTTGATCCTTTTGATGAATCTAGATCAAGTTGGAACATCATCTATTTTTTTGGACATTGTCCATTTTATACTTTTCATAAATCTTTGATCTTTTATCATATAAATAATGACTATGGATCCCAACATGTATTCCTACACCCATAGTGGACTCATGTACAATCTAGGGATTAATAATGTAGTTGGAAAGGAAGAAATGGTATAAGACCCCTATGTGGATAATATTGGTTATGAGATGGATTATTATCCCTCTTATAATACTCAATAAAGGGCACAAAGCAAAGATCCATTGGCTAACTATCTAATTAACATACCACCTTATTCAGAATAAGACCAAGAACAAACCACACAATACCTATCTATAATAACCATAGTGGATGATCCAATTCTTCAATAGTCATATTCTATTAATAAGGCTTCCACGTATGATCCATTTTTATTTGAGTGACATTTTTTAGAGAACAAATATGAAATTTTGGTTAGAGACATAGAGGTAGGGGCTAAGTTTCCAGTAGACTTCCCTCATGAAAATTTACCAAGTTGAGTAAGAGTGCCTCATAATATCATTTACGATCAACAAGCTTCTTCTAGAAATCCTATGGCTCTAGTCCAAACAATGTACCAAGATCTTAATACATCTAATAGAGCTAAAAACATCATGGAAGATCACTTTAACTAAATGCAGACAACATATCAAACCTACCTAAATATAGCACATGATTTCAATTAGATGAACATGGTGAGTAAGCCTCTCATTGACCTAGTTCCTTCAAAAAGAGTGTTGATAGAGTTAAATGGATAAGAGAATTTGAATTTTGACCCATTTATACAAACCACTTCTATAGATAAATTGATGCATATGCCCATTATTAAATAAATGTCTTCAGCTTCTACACAGAATAGTGAGCCAAACATAGTGAACAATGTGTAAACAACATCCAATCCTGATCAAAGTGGTACTAACATATGAAAAGATCATCATACTAGGGAATAGGAGTTTCTACACCCCAACCTCAACTAGCTACTTCTTCAAGTGTACAACTTATGGGATTAGGTAATCAAACAATGGCTAATGTCACACCTCAATGATATAATATGATGAACCCTACTCCTCCTTAATAGGTAATGAGTAGTATGCCACAATAATAGACACAACCTAGTGTATCAACACAACATATGACAAATATATTGCCACCTCAATTAGGGGAAACTAATGTTCTACCTCTCCAAGTAATGACAAACATACATCTTCAGTCATAGACTAATATGCCAATCCAAAACCAAGTAATGACTAATCAATAATGTGAAAGTATTTGTCAGTAATAGATGTCAAATCTACAACTTATTTTCACTTTTTCATATGGATTCATGAAAAAAAGACATCCCCACATTTCTCAAGAACCTACTAGACAAAAATTGGTTCAAAATGTGCCACAAATTCAAAGACAGGGTCTTGGTCCACAAGTTTCCATTCAATGGCAAGGTTTGATTATTCAGCAACATGTCCCTTTTCAACCACAACAAACACAATATAGTTATATCCCTCTATCCCAACCATAAAATAATCCAAATCAAACCTTTATCACCAACCCAAACTAGAATATCACATAACCAATTTTGTGAAATTCTAAGTACATCCTAATCCATGTATGCATACTCCTTGTCCATTCCCTGTCCAAACCAATATACCCCAATAGGTATCTCCATCATACCTTGGTCAAAGTGTCCCACTTGTGACCTCCCAACCATCTATCCAAACCAATATTCTCCCTCAAACCAATGTTCCTTCCAGTTTCTTATCCCAATAATTGCAATAGATGAAGGTTGTAATTGTTGCCATTAAAGTTGGTAAATATATTAAAAAGTTAAAATTAGATGATGTTTTTTCTTACCCATTTAATATAGAGTATTTTTAGATACCATTTCATCTAGGATACGAACCACCAAAATTGGATAAATACGAAGGTAAAGGTGACCTAAGGCTCATTTGACTGAATTCTTTGTTGCATGTCAACCAATGGCATATAATGGCATTTACCTTTTGTTTTTTTTCCAAGGAGCTTGGCTAGACAAGCCTTGGAGTGGTTTTTAAAATTACAAAAAAAAAATTATTATAGATTTTGATGATCTTTTTGATAAATTTGTGTAGCACTTTTCCTGTAACCTCAAGCATGAGATTTCATTAGTAGAATTAATGCAAGCAAAGCAAAAAATTGGTGAGAGTTTTAAAAGTTATTTACAGTGATGGAGAGCCCTTGTATTCCATTTCACCTATAGTTTACTAGATAAAAATTTAGCCACTGTGTTTACTAAAAATTTGCATAGTGAGATAGCTTATCATTTGGAACTACAGTGTGTGCATACTTTTAAGGAAATCATTGACAAAGGCTTTTTGATTGATCAAACACTCATCAATAAAGGATTTATCAAGATTAATTAAACTAATCAAAATCAAGGTACTAATCAGGTAAATGACCAACATCCTATTCAAGTGCCAACATCACAACTGGCATAGGCCAATAACTAAGAAAGACTGAAGCAATTCAACTGAAATAAGAATATTATGGGAAATGGAGTAACTAAATCCCATCATGCCCAAATAGTGAAAACATCATCTACAATACCTTTTTAGCTTACTCCTACCCTACAACCTCTCCAACCAATGCTACAAGCATAACAACCAAGACCTGTACAACAAATACAACAGCCTTTACCATTCCAAACCCCTCCTCCTAAGAGAACCATGCCTGCATGTCATGTCATTAGAACCTATTGAGTATATATTTCACAAACTTACTACTAATAATTTGATTATTTGGCCTATACCAAAGAATTATCTGCAAGGCTTTCCTTATCCTGATTGGTACCATGAAAATGAATTCTATGATTATCATCGAGTCAACGGGCATAATCTATGAAGATGTGTCCAAATCAAGAATTTAATTAAGAATATATTGGATAATGGGGAGATAACATTGGATAATGGTACTTCCACTTCTAATCAAACTCTTTGGATTTATCAAAACCCCTCTCCCTAACATAACAATCAGTAGTAGCAAAATAATAAGTAACAACAACGACAACAACAGCCAATATAGCAGTAAAATCAATAGTATCAAAATCAAAGACCGAACTAGTAAAATCAATAAAATTAGTAGAAATACCCATAATGATAGAATAATGGATAAAACAAGGTCAAAATGGTAACAAAAAATAAACCTACCATGCAGTTTCACATGACTATTATAGGGTTGTAGGTCATATTACGTTAATACCATCTCCATTAATCCTAGACCAAGCACTAATCAGCCTAGACCATTGCCAAACAATAACATTCAACGAAATTACATGGATAATACTTATTTAAGCTGGGAATGCATATAGGTAAACCAATAAACTAGCACTTCTCCTTTTAGACCTTATATCAATAATTAATCCTTACCACATGACCACATGCAAGTGCACTGGCAACTGAGACTTGTCCTGTTTGGTCCCATACCATTCCCAACATTGATTAGCAATAATGGTCCAGTATTTAATATTGATTATGCAATCACAACTTAGAGGTCAAAGATTACTATCCCAATCCCATAACCATCTACCACTATGCCTATCATCTAGCCAACTATTTAGCCTCAGAATAAACCACTCACTATTGACCAAGATAAGGAGTTTGATATTGTGGAACAATTATAGAAGATGCTAGCAAAAATTTCTATTTTAGATATGTTGTGAATGTAAATAATCCACAAGAACATATTGAATGAAATTTTGACCTAATCCACTATTGATAGTGACATATCCCCTGATAAATTTCAAGCTTTTGTTGGACACCTAGCTCCAGCCTAACAAGTCACATCAACCAAAGTGATGTGTCTTCCCTTGGCCTGCTCCATAATAATCCATTATACATAGAATTTTATATCAAATGGCATAAAGTGAAATGTGTCCTTATAGACAATGGATCTAACCTCAACATAGTTTCTCTAAACTCATCAAACTTCTTGGGTACTCAATGGTAGATATCTAGCCAAAAATAATAACCATCAAAGCCTATGATATTTAGGAAAGAGAATCACAAGGCACCATTAGTTTGCCAATTATCATTGGGCCTTTGACCCATGATACAATTTTCCATGTGCTTGATCTTGAGTTATCATATAATATGCTTTTAGGCAGGACTTGGTTGCATGAGATTCATGTAGTTCTATCAATGTTGCACCAATGTATCATGTTTTCCCACTCAAGGATGGAAGTGAATATTATTGAAGAATTACACCCATATGAACACTACAAGCATCTTGAGGCTGAATTTCAAATCTACAATTATTAGTATGGCATGAATCCAAGTTCCAAATAGGATAAAGGAAAGGCTATACTTATTGATCCTTCACCAGATAATTACATAGATCCTAATACCTTAGATTCCCTTTCCCACATGCCACCTCTTGAAGATTCTAATCATTTTTCAGATAATGGACCAAAAGTGTATGTGACCCATGATACATTTCATATTGCCAATCTTCCTCAGAATCTAAAAACCTTTGGGTGACCTAAAGTCACCCCACATATTCATTGGCAACAAAAGAACAAAGATGAGGGACCTATCATATTTGTACCAACATCTAGCCTAGAACCTAACCCTCTTTAAGGGGATGAATCATGGTTATACAATGACAACCAAGTTGATTGTTATAAAAATTCAAAGTATCCTATTCCCAATAGGATCATGGAATGTCACAATAATGAAGGAAGAAGACTCTGACTAAATCATCAAGGAACCATCAAGCCAATTTCCATGACTAAATATGAAAGACCTTATGGACTTGGATTTAAACTACCTAAGGGTGACCCCACATATCTTATTCAAACTCCATCACTAGTGACTAGTGATGATTATGCCTACAATGAAGTAGATTTTGATCATTGCCTCACCTTTGATGACCTAGTTGAAACCAACCTATTTGATAAAAATACCATTTGTACCCTTACCTTGAACATTCATCACAATCCATTGCCATTGTATTATCCCCAATTGATATATTGGGAACAACAAGTATACAATCTACTAATTGATGAGTTCCAAATGATGATGCATTTTTTGACTTTTTAGGCCTTAGAGACAATGTTCCATTGGGAGATCAAAAATCAAGATTCTCAATCACATTAGATCCTATAACCTATTTTGGAGAGCGAGTGAACACACATAACCAAAAAAAATAAGTAAAACATTGAGGTACCAAAGTAAAAAGCTCTTTGAGGAATTTTCTAACCATGGATAAATTAAAAATAAAGGCCAATCTAGAGGTGAAAACTTGTTTCATGTGCCATTAGATGGGGGTGTTCATTTTTCTTTGAAATTAGACCAAGAGACTACCAATGATGAACTTACCTATGGAGCTAAGTTCAGCATTGAGCAACAACAAGTATTTGATCAAATTCTTCAATAATTTCTAATTGTTTTTGTTACATGTATAGATATCCCATGAGGGGAATCATATTCATCATGCCTAGGAGAATTTCAAGATCAAATCCTAACAGAGGACCCTAACATAATTTAATAGTTCAAGTTATTGCTTACTATCCTAGAAGATGGTTTGACCCTTCTAGTAAAAGATATAATAGAGGTAAATATCAAGACTCCATTAGACTTGAAATGGATAAAATTAGGAGCATCCCTCATTGAGGAATAATGTGACATGTTTACAGCTCTGTTGAGAAATTTCTAGATATCTTTGTATGGGTCTATTCTGACATGTTAGGTTTAGACCCCACCTTGGTTTTGCACTACCTTGTAGTTAATCTTGATGCCAAACTGGTAAAATAAAATTTATGTAAGATTCATCCTCACATTATTGTATTGGTAAATAAAGAGTTAGAAAAACTCTTAAAATTAGGATGTATTTGATCCATTGACTCCTTATAATGGATCTCTAATGTGGCACCTGCTAGTAAAAAGTTTGAAGGGATCAAAAATTGTATTAATTTTTGAGACATCAACAAATCTTGTCCTAAAGATGATTTTCCCTTACCTAATATTCACATGATCATCAACTCCATGACAAGTTATGAAATGCTTTCACTCATGGATGGCTTTTCAGGATACAACCAGATTAGAATAACACCAAAATACCAACATAAAATAGCATTCACCACTCTGTGGAGAACATTTTTTTATTAGGTAATGCCATTTGGCCTTAAGAATTTTGGAGCTACATATAAAAGGACCATGACTATCATATTCCATGATATGATGCATGATATTATTGAAGACTATGTTGATGACATATTAGGAAAATCCAAAACTAGGGCTGACCATCTAGTAGTGTTATGTAAGATATTTGAAATATTATGGGAGTATAAAGTTAGACTCAATACAAAGAAACGTGTATTCAATGTAACTTCAGGAAAATTAATTGGCTTCATCATGTCCCATAGAGGTATTGATGTCAATCTGGCTAAAGTCCATGCTATAACTAAGATTCCACCACCAACCAATTTAAAACAACTCCATAGTTTACAAGGTAAGATCCAGTCAATCTAATGCTTCATCTCTCAGTTAGTAGACAAGTGACATCAATTTACACACCTTTTGAATAAGGGAGTTGTTTTTCACTAGGATGATCATTGCTAAATAGATTTTCAAAAACTCAAAGACTATCTTGTTAATCCACCTATTTTATTACCTCTTATGTCAAGAAAGCCATTCTTGTTATACCTATCAACTACCGACCATGCTCTGGGGGTACTCTTGGCTCAACATGATAACAATGGAAAAGATCATGCTATATACTACCTAAGACATACCTTGGTTACATATGAAAATAAATATGCACCTATTGAAAAATCTTTGGTCTTCGCAGCTCATGAACTATGCCATTACATGTTGAATAATAAGACCATGGTCATTTCAAAAGTAGATCCACTCAAGTATTTATTATCTAAAAATAGTTTTACAAGTTAGAATGGATAAATGGATCATGTTTATCATTGAGTTTGACATAAATTATGTTAATCAAAAGACAATTAAGGGACAAGTTCTTGTAGATCAACTTATTGAAGCACCTGTCATAGACACACAGCCACTCACATTTCAATTTCTTGATGAATCCATAATGACCGTCATTGACACACTCCTTGAGGAGAAACCTTTGAAGATATAATTTTATGGTTCATTTACTACACATGGATATAGGGTAGGCCTATTATTTATTACACCACAGGGGGATCTAATCCCTAAATCATTCAATATTAGCTTTCCTTATATAAACAACATGGCTGCGTATGAAGCACTTGTTACAAGAGTTTGACAAGTAGTGCATTAGAATATATCTCATTTCCAAGTTTATGGTGATTCTTAGGTAATCATAAATCAGGTAATAGATCATTTTTAGACCAAAGATGACAAGTTGGTTCCATATAAAGCCATGGTCGACACTCTTAAGAAAAAAATTGCCAATATTCAGTTTGAGCACATACCAAGGACTAGTAACAGAACTAAAGATGCCATGGCTACTATTGGCTCTTTGATTCAACAAATAGATAAATATAGAGAGTATCAATTCCTCATAAAGAATTTGTCAACATTGGCTCATGAACCTTCAACTATTGCAATGATTTGTGATATTGTTGGTCCTAATTATATCTAGTACTTAGACCTTTACAATTACCTTTATGACCAAGTTATACCACCTAACCTATCTCAAAAACAAACCAAATCCTTCATTCATCATTACACTTGTTATATTCTACTTGGATCCACCCTTTACCATCATAGTTTTGATGGAACTTTGCTTTGTTATTTAACTTCAATAGAGTCTACACTAGCTTTAAGAGAAGTTCATGAAGGATTATGTGGCACTCATTCTAAAATGGTAGTCCTATCTAAAAATATCTTACATACTAGTTATTATTGGCCCATAATGGATGTAGATGCCACTACATATGTAAAAAAGTGTGATAAATGTCAATGATATGCTAATCTAATTCATGCCCTAGCAAAAACTCTGAAACTGATGTTGACACCATGGCAATTTTCTACATGGGGACTTGACCTCATTGAGAAGATCAACCCCACTTCATCTAAAAACCATAAACATATCCTTACTACCATTGAGTATTTCACTAAGTGGGTTGAACCTATACCCTTCACTTACGTGACTAGAAAGAAAATTTCTAAATTCATTTTTGACCATCTCATTTGCTACTATAGTATCCCCTCTGACATTATATATGATAATGGAGGATCATTCAAGAACAAGGATGTAGACTAGCTATGTATTGAATATAACATCACAAAACATTTTTCTACATCATATTACCCTTAAGGTAATGGCCAAGTTGAGGAATCTAATAAAACCATTACCAATATTCTCAAAGATTTTCAATGATGTCATTCATGATTGGCACTTGTAGATATTCCCTACCCTTTGGGCATACTATGCCAATCATCATACTCCCATAAGAGCCACTCCATACTCACTTTTTTATGGTACTAATGCCATCCTTCCCATTGAGGTAAAATTACCTTCACTACACATCTCTTTTAAGCATGTCCTAGATGATCATGACTATCGAGTAGCTCACCTACAAGAGCTAGACCTACTTGATGAGAAATGCATAGCTATGCTCAAAAATATTCATTCATATCAAAACTGACTCAAAGACCAATATAATTAGCATGTTAATTATAGAAAATTTGAACTTGATGATCTTGTTCTTAAATAAAACCAAAAGAATACCATGATTGAGAAAAATCATAAAGGGAAATTCAAACCAAACTGGATAGGGCCTTTCATCATTATTGTAGATTATGGATCAGGACCATACAAGCTCACCACACTAGACAGAGATGAACTTCTTGAGCCAATGAATTTTATTCATCTCAAGTGATACTATTCTTGAATGTTAGGGTGTATTGTCTGTAAGGACCATTTTAGTTATGCCATTTTATCACTATTCTTCTTTGTACAAATACCATCCTTATTTATCCTCTTCATCATATCTACTTTTTGCTTCTGACCTATCAACACAATGTGTTCTAAAGCCTAGCCTGTTTGACCTTGGTTTTTTTCCATTCATTACACACTTTCAGTATCAAGGTATCTAATCAATTTCATCAGTTGGTTCAAGTATTTTAGATAGAGATTGTATTTTGGGAAAGTGTGACAAAAGTTTTAGTAGATACATCATTCATTTGTTATTTTTTCTTACCATTAGTGTTGCTACTAATTATAACCACCTTTGAAAAAATTAGTTCCACGAATCTATGTCATTGTGTCCTAGTTATAACTACCTATGGGCAAATTAGGGTCCACATTAAGCCTTGATGTACCAACTTGCCACTTTCTATGTTGTACTTTGTTTTTTCACCAACTATGCCTATTTTGTTTGAATTGACTGCTACACTCATCAAATTCTTCCACTGTAAGGGTAGAACTATAGTGACTTGAGGTCCTACTTTGGGACTATGTAGGCAATGCTTAATACTTATTGAGGTCAGCTCAGTCACCCTTTCCCCCACATTCTCACCATTTTATGAGAAATTGTTAAGTTTAAATGCTCTCACCATTTTTAAAGCAACCTAAGCCATGCTCTCACCATTTTATGAGCAACTTAAGCCATGCTCTCACCATTTTATGAGCAACCTAAGCCATGATCTCACCATTTTGAGAGCAACCTTAGTTTAAATTATCTCATCATTTTGTGAGCTTAAACCATTTAGTGTCTCATCATTCTCGATTGAGTTGAGACACTCCAAAATAATTCCAAAACCATTTGAAAAATCATTAGAAAAGAACAAAAATATTGACCACTTTTTTTACTTAAGGATTTTGAGAACCCTTACTAAATTACAAGAAAATCACTTGTCATTTAGTTTCCCCATCCTTTTTGGCCTTTTTTATCTCATGCACTTTCCATTTTTCAAGACCATTCCTCTTCTTCTCTCACACCCATTTTGTTTGTTTTCCTCAATTATCACATTCTTCCCATTCCTTAGGAGAACTACATTTGGCTTGAATTTTTTTATTGGCTATTACATCCATGGAACTATGTAGGCAATGTCCACTTGCCTAGTGCATATGGAGACAGCTCAACCACCCCCTTCCTTTTCCTCTATTCCCTCATTTTGTTTGTTTGTTAAGTTGTCACCTATTTTCTAGGGGCAATGTTCATATGAAATCTATTGCATTGTTTGTTTGTTTATTTCTTCTTCTTATATTTATTTGTCTTCTTATTTGTTTGTTTTCAACACTATTACCTTGATTTAGTTTATGTGTGTTCATTGGGTGATTCCTTACCCACACTTACACTTGAATCCATCCATATTCATATGTTTACATTATCATCATGGTTTCTATCATTAGTTCATTATTTTGTATTGAGTATTGAATTATGGGAGTTATTCCTTATGCATATTTTGGCCAAGTCCTCATGATATTATACCACGATGCCTACTGAGACATGATACAATAAACCTTAGCTTCAATAAGTCTATTTAGTAATGGTGGCATCTCCTCGGCACTGACATCCTTATTCCATCCTAATCATATCCCAAACAGAGTAATTAAACATGAAATAATTTCAACCTTTATTAGTTTAGATGAGCATCTCCCTATTAGTAGGTTGTTCTAATTCATCATTACCCTTTATGTTAAGTTATCATCATCCTTAGACAAGCTTATCATGTTTTCCATAATTAGGGTCCAATGATTAT
This sequence comes from Torreya grandis, assembly GCA_037957365.1. Classification (NCBI taxonomy): domain Eukaryota; kingdom Viridiplantae; phylum Streptophyta; class Pinopsida; order Cupressales; family Taxaceae; genus Torreya; species Torreya grandis. Next base: position 144,063 of record JARHVA010005061.1, read on the forward strand.
AACTGCATATGGGTAAATCATTGCACACCATCCCACCTACATTTCTCAATGATTATAACCACCTTTGGGAAAATCATTATGTTGTCACCACTTTACTTTTTATGACTATATAGGGGCATGTTATTTTCTTTTTTGTCTATCCAAACTAGGGCACTTCATCTTCTCAATGATTATAACTACCTTTGGGCAAATCATTGTGTTATCATACCATGTTGCCACTATCGGGGTACAATGCTTATAAGCACCTTTGGGAAAACCATTGTACACCATCCCACTTATATTATCAATGATTTTGAATACTTTTTTAGTATCATTTTTTTTTCACCCCATCATCCTTCCTTTCTTTGGTCCCCTCATTTTGCTTCTTTCTTTTCAAGGGACCATTTGTTGACCTGCTTGTGCCCACCATTCCCTCGAGGGGACATCATATAGTTAGTTTATCATAATTACAGTTGTAGGCATATATGGATTTTTCATTCATTGAGAAGATGTTACTGTGATTATAGCTTGCAACACCTTCCCAAACAAGGGCAAATTGTAGACACCTAAATCTAGCCACCAATAACCTTCAACTAGGATTTTGACCAATTTCTACCCAAAATGCACAATTTGGCCTAAAAACACTAAAACATGCTAAAATGATGTGAAACTAACATATCCAAGTGCTAATTTTGGCTAGGGTATCCCTAAATAGGGTAATGTAATTTATGGGCTAGCTAACTTTGATCAGATCATTTCGATTGAAAAGGCCAATTTTACACTTGGGTGCTTTGGATTGATCTTTCCTATCAAATCTCTTGCATGAGATGTATGCCTTTATTATTTTTTGTGAACAACATCCTAAATGGGATAATGGTTCCAATACATTTGATAGTGACTTCTAATTCCAATCTAATCAAAATTTGGACTAATAACAAGGTATTCTAATCAATTTGAGTAATTTGTGCATAAAGTTATTAATCATGCTTAAGAGCTAATTAATCCAAATCAAGGCCTAATAAAAAATTCCATGGAAAATTGTTGAAAACTTATTTTTGAAAATAGATATTGAATATCTAGATTATCAGGTGATCTCATTTCTTAGGAAGACATCACTAGGCCATAAATGCCACAAATATCAAGATTCATGCCTTCCATGCCTCATCAAATCCCTCCATGCCTCTTAATTTATCCTCTATCCAAAATATTGATGAGCCTATTTATGTATTTTAATTAAATAATTGGATTAATCCTTAGCCACACATCTCAATCTTGGGATGGATAGTTCAGGTTGATTCTAGACATTCTAAAAAATTTATAAATAAAGAGGCCATGAACATCATTTCTAAGCTTAATTTATGCAAATTTATAATGCAAAATTGATTCCAAAAGCCATTAAAACTAGTGTTACCATGCCAAATTGATTCTAGGCCAAGTCAAGCCACAAGCCAAAGGTGCCAAGGAGAGATGGAGGTAGCCAAGCATCCATTGCTAAGGATTTCATGAGCACAAGCTGAGCAAGCCACCACTACAAAGGCATTTGGATCATCCAAGGAAGTTGAAGGAATGCTTACATTTTATTCATTACCTTTTTGTTGTGTTTGTCATTTGTTTTTGCTAACTAAGATCTCCCTAGTGTCTAGGCCTAGAGATGTTATGCTAGTTAGTGTGTTTCTTTCATTTTTTTTTCATTTTGGAACTAACACCATACTAACCATCCTCTCAAGTCAAATTCTGAGATCATAGTTATTTTATAAACAATGACTGTATTAAAATATTTTTTATTAATTATGATAGTTTCATTAGAAATTACCTCATATTTATTAAGTTTCTTGATTATTTGAAAGGAAAAAAATTATTCCCCAAAATTTGATGTCTCAAACATTATCTTGACCATTAAAATACCCTTTACATGCCTTATAACTAATTTTAGTCATAGGTCCTTTCGATTAGGCTAGTATGATTCCATTTTAACCTTCATAATAAGTGAGTGATTAGATTAGTTGAAGTTAAAAATTTAACCATCAACACGTCCCTATTCTAAAAAAGAATGGTAAAATCAAGATATGTATAGACTTCATGAATATAAATAAGGCATATTGTAAATATAATTTTGACCTTCTATCCATTGACATTATTATTAATGCCATGACCAGATATGAGTTAATTTCCCTCATGGATGTTTATTTAAGTTACAATCAATTTTTCATCTCTATGGGAAATTAGAACAAAATATTTTTACCACTCTTTGGGGAACCTTATGCTATTGTTTTTACTTATTTTGGATATAAGTGATCTAAATAGGTCAAAACTATTGAAATTCATAATTCATAAAATAATACATTCCACATACAAATATGAACTACTTAATAGATATTAATTATACTTTCTAAATATATAAATCACTGAGAGACAGGGTACTTAGCTGATATATTATTCTACTTTTCTCACTGCTTGTATATAGTCACCTAAAATGATTTGTGTAAATTCTATGGCTACTTGACTCACAAACTTTTAGAATCTACTAGGATGTTACTAGTGAATCCTAAACACTTATAGTTACTAGATACATACACTATTTATTGTAGTTGTCCCTATTTATTTTGTTAATTTATTCCACTGAATATAACTACATGTTTCTATCAAGATAATTTTTAAATTATTATTGGCCCTCAATCATGTGTGTAGATCCTAATTTTATCTTCCTTTTATTTGAAACCCTAGATCTATTTTTTACACTTTGTTTCCCTAAAAAAATGGGGGGTAAGAGATGGGTTGTGTATCCTCAACCACTCATTATTGAGTGGTTGATAAATTCCTATGTTCTAATACTTTGAAGAGAGATAAAACATATGTATTTATCCTACCTATGTATATGTATGATCAATAGTTATCCACTAGATTGCATTGCAACTCTTTATCTTTTGACACTTGACAATAATGAAACATTGATCTTGTAATCAGTGTTAAGATTTAGATTTTGGACTAATCCTTTGTGTTTTTCCAAATTTGGATTCCTTTATATAGTTCCTCAAGGGTGTTAATAACTATTTTTCAAGAATTTCAAAGTTAATTCTAAATGTTTCCTAAATAGATATGAACTTAGGATTGATGTGTAGTTATAGTTGACTCTTTGGTAAATCCCCCCAATAAATGACATGTGAAACATGTTGGAATACCAATGGATGGATTTTAATTAAAAAATATTAGTTTGAGGATCTTTAGACACTATTATAGAATGAAAACACTAAAGATAACTTTGATCATATAACTATTGCTAGCATAATCTAGAGAGGAAACATTAGTGATCTAGAACATGGTGACAATTTCCTTCAGATTATAGAACATTGTGGACATAATAGGGATATATATAATATGAATGATATAAAATTGGGTTGGCTAAGTCCATAGATAAATAAACGCATACGAGAGAGTGTGATAAATATTAAAATGTGTACCCAAAATTCATGTATGTCTAAGATAGTCAATAGTGATGTTTTAAAGTTTATAATACAAAATTTAGGTGTCTATATCTATGTCATCATTCCCTTCAACCATAAATATTTTGGAAAAAATTATCAAAGGGACATTACCCATATTTTTTACTATCTCATTCATGAGATTTTAGAATCATATGTAGATGATCTCCTAGGAAAATCCAAAAAAGAGTTGATCATCCCCAGGTCTTGAATATCATCCTCACTCCCTTCACATACTATGGCATCACCCTTACACTAAAAATAGTGTTTTTCAGGTTAATTATATGAAATATATATGTTACATCATTTATTAATGTGAGGTTAGCATAGACCCCATTAAATTTGTGTCATCCTTAAAATGCTTCCCATTAAGGATGAGCCTAATATTGAGACATTTTTTTGTAAGCTAGGATTTATTTAGATATTTATCCCTAACCTTACCTATATAGTCTATCTAATCAATAATTTACTCAAATATTAATTTGGAAACACTTAGACATAATATTTCCAAAATACATTCAATTTTTTGAAGTGTTTTCTCATGTCATGATTACGTTGGGTTGGTTGAGTCCATAAATAGACAAATAGATACGAGGGAATATGAGCAAGATTCAAATGTGTACTCACAAGTAATGTATGTCAAATTTAAGTAAAACTTAATATTTCCAAGTGTATAATAACAAATTTAGGTGTATATAACTTCCTTCCTTTTATTATATTACTAAAGCTAAATTAAAAAGATATAAAAAATAATTTTTTCATGTGTAAAATTGTAATTTATGTTACCACATATGCCTCAAATATATATATTTATCAAAGAAAACCCTATTAATAAATATGTATCAATAAATATCCACTCATGATAAAAATCTAAAATAATTTAGATCATTAAACTATTTAAATTTTAAAAGTCAAGGAATGAATACACCTATGGGTAAGTTGCACTCTATTGAACATGATTGGAAAATTCCATGGCTTGATTATGCCCCAAAGAGATACCACTATTGAAACCATGATCTAAAAAGTATAAATTCATTAACCCCCATTTGATACTAAGCATGTGATATAAATTGAGTGATGGCTTAACCTCAACCACACTACTCAAAATATCTTCATTACTTTTTTTCTGGAACCCTAAACTAGTTTCATATGCAAAAGGTGGAAAGAATAAACACGTTATTATGAAAGAATTCAAACTCTAAAAAACAACTACATATGGATTTTAGATTCAAATATATTTTATAGTACCATTGATCCCCAACATATAAATAAAAAATGTAGGAATGAACAGCATTTATGCCCCCAAATCTAATCTTTTTGTACCTCAATGAGACGTGGAATGCCATATTATAGATATTTAAATTCATTAAATATCATAACCTAACCCAATATGATAATCTAACCTATATTATCTAATATATCTGATAAAACTATTCATGTAACCTAATAACTATATTCAATATAATCTATGTAATGTGTCATCATGTCATATAATATATCAATTGTGCCTCATAATCATGTAAAATTCATCACATATGTGTCAATATATCAATATTTATTTATATAAATCACATAATATGACCCAATATATGAACTAATATTTTGTGAAGGGCTAAATCACTATAATAATCGCATTAGTGTGCCCTTATTTTGAGGTGAGGGATGAACCTTGTGAATTAATTATCTCAAAATAAAAGAGTTATGTTCTTCATGTTAAATTTAAATATGTAACAATGTAAAACATGTGTGCTAACATGATAATATTATGTCATTATATGAATACTGTTTCATTTATGCATAAATGAAACATGTAACCCTAGGTAAATAATTGTCATGATAGGTATGTGTGTGTGTGTGTGTGTGTGTGTGTGTGTGTGTGTGTGTATATATATATATATATATATATATATATATATATATATATATATATATATTATGAATACAATAATAGTCATTAGTAATAAGCCACATATAATTTTAAAAATATCATTTATGACATCATGCATAATATAATAATGTGTGATAACAATCATGGAAACATAATATTATCATCCACATAAATACACACACATATATGTACACAATGTCATGATCATGACACACACAAGCACACAATACATAATAAACTTTTGACTCAACTATAATACAACAAAAAAACATGACCATGATATGGAATACAGGATCCTTGACCCAAGTTATGAATGATGTGACAACACACTACCAATTCACTCATAGAAACATGTGAGATAGAACTTAATGTAACACACATCAATGGTCGCACAATATAATAGTCATCAATGACCACACATAGAAAATGTAACATCATGAAATATAATAAACAAATAATTTAATACATAATCAAGGTTCAAACAATGTAAGAATCATCAACATTAAACATGCATAAAATAAGTAATGATAGTCTACATAATTAATTGATGCCATAATTTCATAGAATAAAGCATGGTATCTATATATAATATAACCTTAAAGAGGCTACCAAGATAAATTCATTTATAAAAAATATAATTAAATCAATATAATCAATGTAATGGTCATATAAAGATATACCATTTAAAGTGTACCAAGATGTCTCTACTATAGGTATTCACCCAATGTAGAAAGTTATCCATTAAGTGTGATAAATATCATTCATTTGAATTTCCATGTGTCATATGTAACTCGTATGTCTTGCATCCCACTCATGTATAGTGTGAAAAGCATGTGCATTGATAATAGATATGTAATATACCATGTATATGATAAATATCATAAATAAATCATGTAACGAACAAAACATGTCATGCATAGGTCTTATTTTTTATTTTTTTAATATTTTAATTATTTTGGTTTTTTTTTTTTTTTTTTTCTTTTGTTTTGTTTTTTTTTGTAGTTTAAATTTTTTTAAATTGAAATATGCTCATGCTAACCATTGATACCATAAATGGGATACCCACCTATAGATCTTGAATCTATTAGTTTGAATGTCACATGTTATGGGTGAGTAGTAACATATGCATATGAATCTGAATCATAGAAATTATCACATGATGTAACATATCAACAAATATAATACACTTGGTCCCTACCATAATAATAATGCAATGATCCTGAGAGTAGTTTTTATATTTCCATCAAATGCTTTCACTATATTTTTCATACCAATAAAATTATCATGTGTGTACCTAAGACTAGTAACCAATGTCATAATGTAAATGCATTCGTTATGATGAATTATCCATTATAACATTTTGTATAGGATTTGGTTCAATTTAATTTCACACAAACAAAGTTTCATTAATAGAATCATCGTGAGAAATATCATTCTTATCGAATGTGATATTAGGTCATTGTACATATATTATTTTAAGTTTACCAATGATACCATCTATAATATGTTCCTCTTAATTATTATTATAATAATAAGTTTGGTCTATTTTGATGCATGATTTGGAAAGGGATCATAAAATATATTCAAATTTGCATTCCCATTAACTTGTTCTATTGAATCATTTTTAGTTGTATTATCATCATTGACCTCAATAAAATTGTCATAAATCAAATCATGTATCTTATGACTTAACCCAAAGCATCCATTTTTAGAATGTCCCACACATTTATGCCAATCACATTAGGTATTGATATCAAACCCATAATATTTTTCCATATTCATATCAACCTCCTTTTTTATGGAGACATATGAGATTAAACTCAAGTATATTCTATAATATATTATGTAGAGGTCCAAACAACCCTATAAACCACATTCTTTGAGGAGCCAAAAATAAATGATAATTAATAGTTTATGACATTTCTTGAACTATTTATTTTTCCTCCGTATTATTTTATTTATATTTGATAATGTTTTATCAAAATTTGAAAAATAAGTGAATTAATTACCTAAATGTGACAAAATTCTATAAAAAATTAGAATGCTATATATATTCAATAAATAACACACTAATATGTAACTTGATAAATTTATAAATTTTATAAAAGTGAAAAATAATAGAAGGAAACAACTTAGCTAAAAAATAGGAATGAAACACTGAGATAGAAGTTGTGAAACTGATTGGGAGAATTTATGATGATGTTGTGATCAGGAATAGTGTTTTTAGGATCTCTAAATAAAAGTATTGGTTATGGATAAGGTAAAAGGGTATTTTTATCCTTAGGGAGCATCAATTGACTATGGATGATGGATATATGAGATATATATGATAGGTTCACCTTATCATTTGTGTTTTGTGGATTGTGCAAGATCCTTTGATCTATCACAAAAACCATTGTGTATATTGAATTTAACCCTAGCTTAATAGACTAAGAATACAAATGTAATGATGGAGTAAAAAGGAGTTAGCATTTGAATTTGTGTTTAACCTCAACACACCCTATGTCAAGTGTTGCCTACATACCAATACTCCAAAGAGGGATCAAACTCCATGTAGTTCTCCCATGATAAATCGTCATGTGTGAAATAATGGTATAAAATGCTAAATTCTAGTCAAATCTTGGCGTGATTAAGTGCTTAAAATATGACTTATGACATATAAGTGTATTCAAAATTTACCTTAGGGATACTAGGGTTGTATGTATTTATAATTAGGAGAAATAGGTAATTTTATCTCAATCTGTAATTAGAATTATGGTGTTTTTCAATATAAAATCATCTTGTGTGAAAAATAGTTTGAAATGCAGCTTTATAGTGATATTTTGAGAATTAATTCATATGGGGATTGCTAATATTATAAGACAACCCATTACATGATTTTAAAATTGAGAAATTATTTGTTATTTGGTAGGAGGATGGGAATGGTGCATTGATGATCAACATTCCCCTATTCTCAGAATGGGGACCCTCCTTTCTTAAATTTTCAAAAGTGCCCAAGATGCTAAACATATTAAATCATTTGACTACATGGAAAATTGATTAAATTTACCAATACTTATGTTTTTGGAATTTTTGGTTAAACATTAATTTTGTAATAAGGATTGATACTTAGAAATATTCAAATTATTACGAGTCTTCTTCAAGTTTTATTCAACAATGAATTATTAACCATGGATGGTTCAATGATGTGTAGATAGGCTTTCGCTAAGGAAGTGTGACCTGGCTCTCTAATAGACATAAACTCAACAAGCTTCATTGGGTTTTATTAAATTAATATTATGTTGTGTTTAATGCATTTGCTTGTAAATTTTTAATTTGAACTATTTAAATTTTCCTATGATGGGCTATGACATCTTTAAGAAGCTAACTTAATTTCTTGCTTGACCTTATAAGACATCAAATTAAAGTTACAATTTATGACACCTCATAGGATGTAAATTTTTAGACTATAGACTAAAATTATGGATGTCCAACTCATTAGGCTTTGTAATGCCTTAAGGATTCATCACATCCTATGCGAGACACCTAGATCGAATCTACCAAGTCTATGAGTTATGTAGAATCATCTAGAGGGATTCCAAGAAGTTAGCTATCAAAATTCAAATCTTAGGGTTACATGTTATGATATTAGTCCCTACAAGTGAGCCCATATAATCCAAGATGCCATGCATCCCCCATGAATCTAGCCACTATGAAGAAGCCCATGAAATGCTACCACATGTCTTAATGATAACTAGCCAAACCTGAGAAACCTTATGAGAGACACATGTCCCCTTGGGTTCATCTAAGCTCACCACATGTTTGTATCACATTACATCCATCCAAATATTATAAAAGCTCATGATTCAGATGCATAGTTGCACTCAATCCATCCGATCAAGGTTTGATGATATATATATGCTCAAGGTGCCTTTCGAGAATGACACTTGGTAGAAGAATAAATAATAACCCATAATAATGGCACATGTCCCCTTTGGGATTGAATGATGATGTCACATGTCATTCCTACACTATTTTTATTTGATATCCATGTTAGGATCCACTCTTAAGAGCACACTTGATTACCTTTGTATATAAGCAACTAAACACGGAATTGAACCAGAAGTAATAAGTAACTAGAAATCAGAAATAGCAAAGAATATGAGAAACAATATAATATGTATTCAACTCATCTAAAAGGAAATACAATGAAGAAATAACACTCTTCCCACACCTCTTGGGTGTCTAGTATTTCTCTCAAGAGTTCTCTCTCTCAATTACAATCAACTCAAACACAGAGTTGTTCCCTCCACAAGTGACAATCAACTCAACGGTTGTTGCCTACCTTACAATAGATCTAATTGACCTTGCTTACAAAGCAAACCTTCTTGATCTTGCACACCCTATAGATCAACTGATCTTACTTACCATGTAGATCTTCCCTGATCTTACACACCCTAAAAATCAATTGATCTTACACTTGAGGATCTAATCCTTCTTAGTCCTTATTACAATATAGCCCCATGGGTCTCTTACATAGATCCCAAACAAACAATAATTAGAAATGCAGATTCAAGACTAAAATTAGTCTTTACATGCAAATAAACTATCTGTCTAAAATTAGACTAGTTTTAGAATGCATAGACGACCGACTCGGTCTCTATCTGTCTGGAGATGACCGACATCGGTTCCTGTCTGACCGATGTCGGTTGCTGTGTAACTGGATATGACCGATGTCGGTTGGCCTAACCAACGTCAGTTGCTTTGACACTCAGCAACCTCCACCATTTGCATCAGTGAAGCTTTTAGCTCCACAACTTAACAATCCATGAGATCACCTTCAAGAGGGATGTGTGTCTTGACTAAAGCCTTCTGAGAGAGATACTTAGAAAGGAAAGATGTGATTGCCTATGAGAGCTATGCATGATATTCCCATGACCAATCAGAATTGAATAGAAGTAGTAAAGAGCTTGCTATGAATTGAAATATGACACATGGTGAGATATAGATGGGTTATCATGTAAAAATACATTCTAAGAGTTTGTGGGGAAATCAAAAGGTGCCACATGTCTAGATTTTGAGCCAACTAGGTAGCTTAGTCATATTCAGGCCATGTGAGTACTTAGTTGGATCCAATGTGGTAGCCAAATGTTGAAAGGTGGTAAAATTTAGCTTTAAATCTAAAATTTATTTCAAATCAAATAAAAATTAAATATAAATTAAATTATGGTGCAAATAACTACTAAAAGTAATAATTTGAAGTTATTTCAAATATATTCAAGGTTGACAAGCTTGCCATTAATATGACATGAACTAAGATCACCATCAACATTTCATTAATCAAAGCATTAATTTAAAAGGATACACTATCAAGGCTATTTTTATTTAAATTTTTAAGCTATATGTATTGGCTTTCTCTACTATATGCACTCTCACAGTTTGACAAAGCTCAAGTTGTTAGCAAATTGCACTACTAACCACCATTATTGGAGCTTGAAAATTGTTGAAGGATGAAAAGAGACATTGATTACTACCTCAATATTAAAAAATATGGCATAGGTAGGTCCTTCTACTCAAGGTAAGATCATTTTATCTAGTAATGATGACTTTCTATTTTAGAATGGTTCTTCAGTCATCTTTCAAGATACTAAATTTATTCCTGAGGCCATAACATCTAGTGAATTATATTAAATATGAATATATTTTAATGTAGAAGTAAATAGGGATATTAATGGGAATTAAACCATGCCTCATGAAATCCAATTATCTTATGATATCCTTTCCATTAACATAGTCAATCTCCATAAGGCCCTAGCTAAGACAGAAGTCATGCCATGCACTGACCTAGTTTATAGTATATTTGGGAGGTCAAAGTTTCAAAATGGGATAATTAAATCAATGTCCCAAGGGATTCCTATCAATTTCATATAAGTAATAAGCTTCTAAAAATACTATGACCTTCCCTTATTATACATAGAATATAACTAGGTCATCATCGAAAACTGGTACAAAGTGCACTCCCTGGAGAAGGTCTTGGCTTCATGTGTGATTGACCCAATGGGAAATATTTTCATGGATGATAAAGAAAAATTTCCCATCCAAAAATTTATACAAGGATTCATAATTAGCCTATCCCTATTGAATATAATATTTGGTAGTCCACACATTACTTATGTGGACATAAGAACTATTCCATTACTACAAATAATCCTAGAAGACTAGTAAACTCCCCAACTTTGGGAGATTATTAGGAATAAATTGGTATATGCAATAAGTGACACTTGAAATAATGGTTCCCACTTCTTTATAATGAGCTACTTATTAGATGCAATCTATATAATTGCTCAACTAGGTCAAATTTTATGGTTTCTTGAGCATCCAAAAGTGGTACCTCAACTCTTTTCTATAATTCATATTCATAGATTCATACATAATATTAGAGTGATTGTGAAAGAGTTATACCCAATATTCTATTAATTTATTAATTAATTTGATATGAAGAGGGTTTCACCTAAAATCAGTAAAACCTTGAAATACATAGGTAACTACTATTTATACCCAGACTCCATAGTTATCAAAATGAAAGGAGTGATGGTGTCACCTCTTATATTTCCAAGGTCTATGCCAATGAATCTAACTAAAGAAGAAATGTCCTATCAACTTGTACATGGATTTTATTAAATATTCAAGGAGAAGAAGAAAATGATCCCCCATAAGGTTCCTTACAAATTGGGGAGGACCAAGATTACCAAGTGGTATGACATTATTATAGCTACTGGGTATAGGGATTTGTACCTATTTCTTAAATATGAATTTAGACCATGGGATATGAATAATGTCATTTCCAATCACATTTTTATAATAAAAAAAGATGTAGTAATGGAATACAAGAATAAAAAATAAATCTAGAGTGGATATAGATATACTCTAAATGATGAGGTGGTACTCCAAGATGTAGCAATGAAGAACATTGAGCTAGAGATGAGACTAGATATAGAGAAAAAAATAAAGATATTGATAAATCTTGGCCACCACTAGCACATGGGAACATGTTTTATGCTAACTATGAGGAAGGGAAATATGAATAAGATGAAGACAATGTTCTTGTTAGGAACAGGCCAAATAGACCTCCACAACTTTCCACTTCAAGCATTCAGGACCTACCTCCAAGATTTGAGCAAGGATGATCTAGCAGTCAACCTAACCCCTCTTAATGGTCCAGAATTATATTTTCATATTCTATGGGACCCATTCTAGAAATATTGGATCCACTTGACCCTACTATAATTGACCTTGAGGAATTGGAGCAAGCCATTGAGCTCTCTATGGAAGAATTATAGGCACTCATTAGTAAAAACATTAAGAAAGTCTACAAGAGGAAAAGGGAGCCTAAAACCACTATTAAAGGAGAATTAACCCATCCACCATCTTCTTAAGTGACTGTAGATCCTCCAATGATAGCAACTCTTGTAGGCACCCAAGTTGTGTAACAATAAGCAATTTCACCCTCTTCAAGAGTTGATCCATCTAATGTTGTTATTACCACTAGAACACCACAGGTTACCCTTGGAACATAAGTCCCAATGTAATTAATTAACCACTTCATTATTTTCTAATTACAAGTAAATATCAAACTAATTCTTCTTTTGTATTTGCTCCTCTTATAATTATTCCCCCATTAGTTTCAATATCATCAACAACTACAACTACCACTGCTCAATCTTCAGTTGATATTAGCCTAGGCCAATCTAGTGGTTATTTGGGATTTACCATCCCCCACTTAATTTATCATTCCACTATAATTATTTCATCCTCATCAAGCACTAGTGCTAGTTAGACTATTAGTTCCACTTCTCATGCAACAACAAATAGTACAATACTTTTTATTGGTTCCCCTACATCAACAAGGTCATTGAGGCTTATTTCAAAACTTTTCACCTTTCTAAAAACACCTTTACCTATATACACATTTAGTGTTACTATGGATTTAAATGTGAGTGTGCCCCCATAATTGCCTTCATTTATTTTAAATATGGGCCCTATGAGAAAACCTTTTGTCACACTTGGGAAGATAGACCCAACAAACTTGAAACACATCTTTGTTACAGCTCTAGCCTTTACCTTGGCTCAGGCACCTCCATTAAAAACACATACAACAAATACAATGCCTAATGTTGTCATAAATTGGGTCATCGATATTATACTGGTAGCAAGACAAAAGAGACATTAGGTAGTCCTCTCTACACCATAGATTGGCATGAAATTTGATTTTTCTACAGGTACCATAAAAATAGTGGTGAGGAGGTAGGTTGAGCAGCCCCAATCTGGCTTAGTTGTGGATCATGAAATTTAATATTCCCTCTTCACTTTAAAAAATAAGAAGAAGGTTATCCCAGCTGAAGTAGATGAGTATGTAGAAGACCCTATCTTTGTGGCCTAAGCCAATGTGAATATATAGTGGCCTTAATGAGAGGTATGCAATAGGAGGTGAAGATATTGAGGGAGCAAGCATTACATATAGTGTCAAAGAATAAAATAGTCTAAATAATAAATGCAATCATCAATGTCTTTAATTTATACAAGGTTATGAAGAGAAGGTAAGAGGATGGACCTCTGTAGTTTAATATGGTCATTAAATATGACCAAATAATTTCACTCTATGATGCCAAGTTGGAAAACTTGGCTAGAGTTGAAAGGAACAACAAGTTCTTAGACCTTAAGATATTTCCACTTGAAGACATCATCCCAACATAGACTATAATGATGAATAGAAGGAGAATATTTAAAAGGTGGTTGGAACAAGTTAAGGATCTAATTGCATCCTTATAAAAAATAGAGTTCAAGATTGCCATATTGTTAAAGGATGCTATGGTCACTAAGGTGACCAAACCTGATGGTAGCTTTATGTATGACCAAGATTTTAGGGCACAAATGAAAGTATTTGTTGCAAAATTCCAACAAAACATAGACAATGCCAAGACTACCACTGAAGCGATCAACATTGTGGCTTTTGTTAACCAAAGGCTAGAGAGAGCTGAGGCTATTGAAGAAGTGCTAAGACCTATAATTATAGAGAATTTAAGGCTTATTTAATAAATGATTGACCTATTTCTACCTATGATCCTGAATTTAGATGAAATTGACCAGGACTACTTAGCATGCTCTAAACATTGGACAAGGGAGGAGGTAGAGAAATAAAGGTTGCAAAAGTAAGATGGTCAATGAGAAGCTATCTAATAGCCCCTTCAATGGCAACATCTAACACCTCAACAACCTCCTTGAGGGCCTTAAAAATTATTTTTATTTGCTTTATAAATTCAAATTTGGAATATTCCCTTGTAATATGTGCTATTTTAGTTATCTTTATTCAAAATCTAAAAGCCACTTGCAGATATTTGGGCATATTTTAATGGACCCACTTAAACTTGTATAGGCATTTTGAGGCCTATATATATATATATGGGTATTTCCCCTCTTTGTAATCAAAATAGGAATATTTTTTAGAGGATTAATGCAAAAGAGCTAAGAATTCATGAGATTGTTTGAATGATATATTGTGTGTTTTGTAAATTTTGTTTACAATGCTTTTAGAGAATTAATGGCTTCTTTTCTATTGACTAATCTAGAAATAATATCAATGTATGCATCTATTGGTTTATGTGCTCTATTTCATATTATTTGTAGTTGAATGTGATTATGTAATTTGATGTGAATAAGTAACTTTAGTGCAACATATGATTTCATATATATGCATCTCCTTTCCTTTAGAGTCTAAATTATGTTCATTTGGCTTTGAGTATTAGGTTAGGTTTGGTGAATGGTAGTTTTACATGTTATTATCATATAGGTTAGAAGAATTGACACACCTAACCATCTGAAGCAAAATTTATTATATACCCTACCCTAATTACATTTGGATATATCCCATGAATCACTTTAGTTTAGCTCATTTTGTAAATATTCATGGTTTGTTTGTGTTGAGGCAATGATTGGAAAATTTTAGAACAATTTCACATAGATTATCAAGAAATAAAGTGTCACTATTGTATAATCTATTGTCCCTATAATAGGGTTTGTTTGTGGACTTACAAGTAGTGGCCATATCTCTACTATTTTGTTATTTTTAGTAGTAGTTGTGTAAACAACTTGATTCCTGAAGCTTACAGGACTTAAAATTGAGTTTATTAGTTTCCTCTCATTCCCTAGTGACATAAGGAGCACATTAAGTGCATCAACATGAAGGAGAAGGGATGGTGCCAGAAGGAGGAACCCTATGACTTTCATGCATCTTAGTGAAATTGTAGTGTACTTCATTAAATATATGCATAATTATTTCAAATTACACAAATATTGTTAAAGAACATTGAAGTTCTACATTCTTTGTATGAATCTTTGCATTCATTAAAGGATCCCATAAAAGTTAGTGTTCATTCACATAAATTTAGATATTCTATAGTCTAAATTTATGCAGAACCTTAAAGATAGGTGAAATACCCCATTATTTAGGCATATTGAAGGTTTTTTTGATCATATTTACAAGGGTTGATAGATTTGGTAAATAATCTAGATATTTTTGAGAATTTATGCAAATGGAAATCATTGAGACCTCACTTGTATTGAATCTATAAATTTAAGAATATAAATGCTCAAACACTCTTAGATTGTTAAATTTGGAATATAAATGCTTTAGAAGGCTAGTCTAACACTAATATTTATAGGATAACATATAGAACTAACAATATTTGTGCAAGTATTGATAACTCTAAGGTTTCAAAGATTGGATCCTTAAAGATCAAGGTAGAGATATTTGATCTAGTTTGTAAAGGATTTTCTATAAGAATTTGATTGATCTTTGTAATAATTGACACCTGTGAAAGTACCTTTGAGGTTATTCTACTCTCCAGTTATTAATACCTATTCTACATCCTAGATTTGCCTAGGATTAGAACCAAATCTTGATATGAATCTAGGGTCCCTTTAACATGCCTAAAAATTCATATAAAGGTGAGAATAGACAAAGGTAAATGTAAGAAGTCTAAGACCTAGCCAAATTCCCCATATACCCATAATTTTCCACCCCTCTTTCCAATCATGGCATGGTTATCTAGCTCATCCATCAATGTCCCTAGAGTTGTGCACGATCTACCAAGGAACCCAAAAAATATTTTCCTCTCTTCACCCCCATTGGTAGAGTAACTATTGAATAGCATATAAATTCATTTAAATCATGTTTGAGTCTACTTAATGTAATTCATGAGGATGTGTATTTCCACCTTTTTCCCATTACATTTTGATATGTGGTTTATGATTAGTTCTTCAACTTGCTAGAATATTCCATCACGGGATGGGATTAGTTTGATTATACTTTTATTTCCCAATTTGGTATCATAGTAAGCTCAAGAGTTATGTATCAATAGTTCACCACCCTCAAAAGGGACATAAATGAAATAATTAGAACATTTAATGTAAGGTTCCAAAAAATGTATAACTTGACATCCCCACCCTATAAGTCAGAAGATGATTTGGTTTTATAAATATATAAAAATACCTTAGACCTGACGATGGTTATCTTCTTGAGAATATCTTTAAATATTGACACTTTGCCTTTGGAATATGTTGAATACACCCATATTGATGATAAAATGCACCTTCAAGGGCATCCCAAATTTTATATACCAAATAATTACTTAAAACTACCTACTCTAAATGTCATACCCAACATGAATTAGAATGTTCTTGCATTAAACCAAGTGCGAGTTAGCCTTGCCCAACTAGTGTCGACTACACAATACTGCTAAATATGGAAAACTAGACAGTGTTGAATTCTATCATGCATTTAGAGCCATTTAGAGCCAAATTGAGGTGTTCAAGATGAATCTCACTAATCAAAGTAATGCTAAAGGCTCTAAAAATACCAATGATGCTTTTAGAGCTCTAAAAATAGTCCTCATGGTTGAGACTTATGATTTTCCCAATAAAGATGAAAATGAGCCTAAATATAATGTTGAGGATGTGTATGGTTTCCAAAAATACCAGAGGAATAACTATGCTTTGAGAAGTAAAGGTCAAAACCCATCTCTGACAACTTGCACTCCACCTAATAAAATAGGTAAACTTCTTGATGGTAGGATGAACAATAATCCTCCACCCCCTAAAGGTAAGGAAAGTCAACCAACAATATAATCTCCCTACACAATAATAAAAGGTGGATGTAACATAGTAGAAGACATGAAAAATAACAAGGCAAACATAACATTGCATGAACTCACTTAAATCATTAAACAATGTGATTTTGTATTGAAATCATTAAATGAAAATCTTAGCTTTAGCAAAGCTAAACCAACTCATGTCAATGTGGTAATATATAAGTTTAAGCATGAAGTTCCACCATTTATATTGACTATAAGGATTTTTGGTAAGAATATTCATAAATTCTTGCTAGATTCTAGTGCTTCAGCCAACATTATGCCTTTATGAATCTGTAAAAAATAGTATTAAACCCATTCAAATTAGAGAAGGTAGTGGTGTAATTGGACAAATCAAGAGTGAAAGTGGTGGGTGAATTGTTAAATATTCACATGCATCTCACTCATGAACCTCGAATGTAATAGTTCATCAACATTGAATTCATTTATATACTTAAGGCTTACATATTATTATTGAGTCATGATTAGACTAAATAACTAAAGGGATATATATACATTGATCATTCCCACATGTGGCTACCTTGGCATGGGATTCCTAATCAAATTAGGATTGATTAGGAACCCAAAATGAAATGGTAAATTACCAATCCTTTGACTTAGGTGTTTACACTTTTTAAACCACTAGTGTTGTTATAGATAATAAGGTGAAAGAAGAAAGAAAAGGTTTTTAGACATTACACTTTTATGGTGCCTAAGCTAAGCAAGGTTCTGGCATTGGAGTTATTCTAACAAATCCCAAAGGAAAACAATATCTAGATTCTTATAGATTATAGTTCACTTGTATTAATAATTTAATAGAATATGAAGCTCTTATTCTAGGACTTCAATTTGTAAAAAAACATAAGGTAAAATAACTATTAGTCTATGGTGATTCTAAATTAGTTGTTAATTAGGTTAGGAGTAAATATCAGTGTAATATTTCTTGTTTAAGTAAGTATAAATTTAGATCTTGGGATTTGATCAAGTATTTTGACTCATTTAATATTATTTCCCTACTCAGGGAGCAAAACCAATTGGAGAATATTCTAGCTTCAACATCATCAAAATTGGTGCCTCTAGAGCCTTTGAACTTGTAAGAGCTTACTGTGGAAATTATTTCATACCTATTTGTGCTAGATAATATAAATCACTTCCAAGTTTTTTATGATGATAAGCAGATAATTGAATTCATGTGCAATTCAAGCATATTTGAATCCCATATTATTGATGAATAGGATGAAATTTATGTAAAAAATTCAAAGGACAATGAATATGGTGTAATCCAACTCAAGGAGAATTGAATCCCCAAGGGCATGATCTCCTTATAAAGGATGTTTGACCTCAATAAATAAATAATTGAAGCTAAACAACCCAAGATGAGTAGAAAATATTATAAGCAAGTCAACTTGGAAAATCTTGAGGATGAGAAAAATGTCAAAATTAGTTTAGTTTGCACTGATAAAGCACTGAAGAAAGTCCCTACCATTTTAACCAAGTTTAAAGAAGTCATTGCCTATTCATATGATGATCTAAAGATATATTATACTAGTGTGATTACTCACACTATCCCCTTGAAAGAGGCTTGTAGACCCTTTAGGAAAAGATAGAGTCTAGTGAATCCAGTGATAGAATCACTGATTTATAAGGAAGTGAATAAATTTATATATGCAAGGATAATATTTCCCATATGACACCCAACATGGGTTGAAAATATTATGCTAGTCCAAAAGAAGAATGCGGAAATCAGACTCTATGTTGATTTCAAAAACTTGAATAGATCATCAAATAAGAATAATTATCCCTTGCCATCCTCAGACGAGGTCATTTAATTAGTGAGTTGGTCTAGAATGATTTCATTCTTTGATGGTTTTTTAGGATACAACCAAGTCCTAGTGAATGAGAATGATAGAATGAAAACTGCCTTCACCACCAAGAGGGAAACAATTGCATACAAATAAATGCTACTTAGATTAATCAACACATGAGAAAATATACAATAATCAATGGACCATGCATTCCAAATATTAATAGGTAGGTGAATAATTAGTTATTTGGATGATCTAATAGTTTTTTCTAAAAATAGGGATGATCACATGATGCATTTAGAACAAGTGTTAGAGAAGTGTAGGAGGTATGGTATTTATTTAAACCACAAGAAAATGTATCTTCTATGTAATTGAAGACAAAATTGTAAGACATGTAATCACCTAAGAAGGTATGACTATTGACCCTGATAGGGTAAAGGCAATTTCAAAGGTATAAATCCCTAAAAACAAAAAAGAGTTGAAATCTTTCTTTGGCAAGATTAATTTTATAAGAAATTTTATATTTGGTTTTACAGAGATCATAAGACTACTCAATGAGATGCTCAAGAAGGATGCAAAGATAGAATAGACTATTGAAGCAAAAAGGGCATTTCAAGGCATTAAGGATTTTATTGTTCAAGCTCCTATTCTGATAAGTCTTAATTTTAGCAAAGACTTTTATCTATACTCTTTTGATTTTGATCACACTATTACCACTATCCTAGTGTAAAAAGAAGATGAAAAAGAGCACCCTATATCATTCATGATCACCAACTTGAAGGATGTGGAACTTAACTATTCTATTCTATATAATCAAGCCTACACTCTAGTGAAGGCCATCAAGAAGTTCAAACACTACATCCTAATGAACAATACATATGCCATAGTTTCTGATTAGACTACCAAGTTGATGCTAGGACAAAATGAACTTGGATAATGAAAAGGGAAGTAGATAACCAAACTCCAAGAGTATGATATATAAATAAAATATTCTAAGTTAGTTAGAGGCCAAGGTCTAATCTAGCTTATTACTAATACTAATCCATGCATTGACATTTTGTAGCTTAAAGCAAGTCAAGTGTTCAGTGGTAATTGGTATAAGGGTATTATTCACTATTTGATACATGGAGTGTATTCCCCACACCTTAAAAGGGAGAAAAAGGGCCCTTAGGTTGAAATCATCTCATTTTATGGTTAAATGGGGAGTCCTCTATAGGAAAAATTATGAGGGGATATATCTAAGATGTGTTTCTAGAGTTGAAGCCACAAAAATCATGAACCATTTCCATGATAAACTAGGAAATGCTCACCCTTCAAGGCATACCATAGTGCATAAGATATTTATAGAATGCTACGATTGGCCAACCATATTCAAATATTCCCATGATCATGTGTAAACATGTCATCAATGTCAAGTGTTTGATTGATGAGAGATAAAGGTAGCCATGCCTTTGCAACTAGTGATTTAAATAAATCCATTTGCAAAATGGAGCCTTGAATTCATAGGAGTGATCAATCCTAACTCCTCAATAGGGCATAAATTTTTACTCACTACCATGGATTATTGCACTAGGTGGACCGAAGTTGTGACCACAAATAATAATAGAGTGATTGATATCATCAAATTTTTAGAATAAAATATCATCAATTAGTTTAGGATGCCCCTATCTTTGGTATGTGATAATGGCCTAGACTTTATGGAAGTTGAATTCATCAAGTGGGAATATGACAATCAAATAGTCATCAGGTTTGCTTCAAACTATTACACTCATGGTAATGGAGTTGAGGAATATACCAACAAGAAATTGATGAGTACCATCAATAAATCTAAAAAGAATAAACCCAAAGAATGGCAGTCCCTACTAAATTATACTCTATGGGTAGATAGAATGAGACACAAATAGGCACTCAAGGCATCCCCAATCTTATTGGTCTATGAGAATAAACCTATTTTCGCAACACATTGAATTTTTCCACTTATGAGTTTATGGTGGAATATATGGAAGATGATGAAAGAGTATAGTCCTAAATACTAAACATCATCCAAATAGAAGATGCCAAAGATGAAGCATTGAAGAATTTTAGCAAGCATCAAGATTTTGTAAAGAGTTGTTTGATAAATGAGCCAAAGTTAAAGTATTCCACATATCATACTTATTCCTACTATGGGACAAGGCCCACAAGAAAAAGGGACAACATGACAAGTTCACTCCTCTCTCGATTAGACCATATCAAGTGGCAAAATTATTGGGCAAAATGTAGTCAGGCTCAAAAACCTACAAGGGAATGGCTTGACCTTGCTAGTCAATGGGTAGTACATGAAACATTATTTCTCTGTTGCTCTTTCACAAACTCTAAAAGGATATTAATCTTGTTTAGAGTTAGATTAGGTATGATTAGAGTAGTTTCCTTCCTTACTTTATTTTCTTATTGTGTTTGTTCTCACCTTTTGCTTGCTATTCATTTTTGGTTGTGTGTTGTATCTTAGTAATAAGTCCTTTGGATAGGAATTCATTGGCTCAATATATGTTAGTCTAGTCCTGAAAATGGGAAGAAAGGATTATTGGTTTTAAACATTGGTTTTCCAAAGTTTGGAAACCTCTAGTAATGTTTTAATTTAGAAAATTTGGGCAGGGTTAATTAGAAGTTAGTTTTCTCATGAAAATCTTATCATTTTAAGACTATAATATAGTTCATATGAATTAAAATTTACTTAAATGAGAGTTTGAATCTATATGTACCATCATGTTATCACTTATATTCACTAATTACATTACCAGGGTAGAACTTGATATCTAAAAGTGAATTACATCCAAGCTAAGTCTTGACAAAACCTTACACCTAGCTAATTTTGGTTCTCAACCATTCTAGTTTATGAATGTAGGTATAAAAAAAAAGATACAGCATGAAGTGAAATCATAAAATACTTTTAGATTACATGAATGGTGATTTAGGTAATCTCTAATAGGGCTATGGATGCCTGGCTAGAAATAGAGCAAGGCCCAAAGTGGAGCCAAAGGTATCTCTATTGGGGTTATGGATGCCTGGATGGTAGCAAAGCAATTCCCAAGCCATCCTCAACTAAGCAAAGTATAATTATATAAAATCTAAAGAATGTTTAATTAATTTTATGTTCGATGTCTTTAAACTTTAAAGTTATCATTTCTTAACCCAATGGCAATGGTTAAAGAACCTCAAAACACGCACATAGTATGATTGTCTACAAGGTTATAACATTATTTCAAAATTGTGGCCCTTCATTGGTTCTGAAAACAATTTTGGTACTAGCTAAAGATAATAATGAGATAACTAATTTTTTAATTCATTTTTGAATACAATATCTAGATTTTAACATTTTACAATGTTTCCTTACATAGGTCACCATTTTTTGATGATCAACATTCCCCTATTCTCAGAATGGGGACCCTCATTTTTTTAATTTTCAAAAGTGCCCAAGATGCTAAGCATATTAAATCTTTGGACTACATGGAGAAATGATTAAATTTACAATAATTGAGTTTTTAGAATTTTTGGTTAATCATTCATTTTGAAATAAGGATTGATACTTAGAAATATTCAAATTATTGCATGTCTTTTTCAAGTTTTATTCAATAATGAATTATTAACCATGGATGGTTCAATGATGTGCAAACAAGATTTTGATAAGGATGTGTGACCTAGATCTCTAATATACATAAAAACAACAAGCATCATTGGGTTTTAATAAATTAACATTATGTTGTGTTTAAAGCATTTGCTTGCAAAGTTTTGCTCTGCACTTGTTTAAATTTTCCTAAGACAAATAATGACATCTTTAAAAAGATAACTTATTTTCTCACTTGACCTCCTAGGACATCAAATTAAATTTATGGCTTATGACTCCTCATAGGACATCAAAGTTTATACTATATCCAAAAATGATAGATGTCTACCTTTCCAGGCTTCATAATTCCTCAAGTATTCATTGCATCCCATGTGAGACACCTAGAGAAAGTCCACCGACTTTGTGAGCTATATGGCATCATATAGAAGGATCATGAGAAGCTAACCATTATAATTCAAGTTCTAGGGTTATGTGTCATGATCT
Source organism: Torreya grandis (assembly GCA_037957365.1). Lineage (NCBI taxonomy): Eukaryota > Viridiplantae > Streptophyta > Pinopsida > Cupressales > Taxaceae > Torreya > Torreya grandis. The sequence continues at coordinate 167,465 of JARHVA010005061.1, forward strand.
TATCCCCCATGAGTGAGCCTATTAATCCAAGCCACCATACATCTCCCACACATCCAGTCACTATGTAGAGCCCTACAAGATGCCACCTTGTGTCTCAACGGAAACCAACCAAACCCAAATATCCTTATAAGAGATGCATGTTCCCCTTGGATTAATTTGAGGTCACCATGTGTCTATTCCATGTTTCATCCATCCAAATCTCATGAGAGATCATAAGGTAGACAAGTAGTTGCAATCAAGCTTTATGATCAAGGTTTGATTATATTCAAATGTCTGAGGTGCCTTCTAAGAATGACACTTGGCAAAAGAATAAACTATAGCCCATTAGAATGGTGCTTATCCCCTTTGGGCCTACATAATGATGTCACATGTCATTTCTACATTTTTTCTATCTTAGATCCATGAGATCACCTCTAATAGGGAAGTGTATCTCCACCAAAGCCTTTTGAGAGAGACACCGAGAAAATAAATATGTGATTTCTCATGAGAGTGATGTGTGACATTCTTATGACTAGTCATAGTTGAACAAAACCACCTAAGATCTTGTTATGAATTAAAAGATGCCATGTCTTGAGATATAGATGGGTTATCATGAAAATATGCATTTTAAGACTCTGTGGAGAAATCAAAAGGTTCCTCATGTTTTGATTTTGAGCCAACTAGGCAACTTAGTCATACTTAGGCCACATGAGTACTTGGATCTAAGGTGGAAACCATGTGTTAAAAGGTGGAAATATTTAGCTTTAATGCTAAAATTTATGACAAATCAAAGAAAAATTAAAAGCTAAATTGAATAATGGTGCAATTAACTTCTAAAAGCAATAGTTTAAAGTTGTTTTAAAGATATGCAAGGTTGACAAGCTTTTCATTAATATGACATAAACCAAGATCACCATCAACATTGCATTAATTAGAGTAGTCATTCAAAAGGTTACACAATCAAGGCTATTATTATTTGTATTTTGAAGTTATATGCATTTGCTTTATTTATTATTTGTGTTCTCACTGTTCAAAAAAAGCTCAAGCCATTAGCAAATTTCACTCTTGACCACCATTATTGGAGCTTGAAAATTGTAAAGGGACATAAAGAGACATTGATTACTACCTCAAGCATTAAAAATATGGCACAATCAGGTCTTTATACTCTAGGTAAGATTAGTTTCTTTGGGAATGATGACTTTCTATTTCAGAACGGTTCTTCAATCATCTTTAAAGATACTAAATTTATTCCTAAGGCCATAACATCTAGTGACTTGCATTATAGTAGCATATATTTTAATGTAGAAGTGTCTAGGGATATTGATGAGAATGAAACCATGCCTCATAAAATACAATTAGCTTTTGATATCCTTTCCATTAACTTACTTGATCTCCACAAGGTCATAGCTAACCTAGAGGTCATGCCATGTGCTAACCTAATTTATAATATATTTGGGAGGTCAAAGTGTGAAGATGGTTGATTAAATCAGTCAAAGGGATCCCTATCTCTTTTATAATAGGATCAAACTTCAAAAAATACTATGACCTTCCCTCATCATAGATAGAATATAACCAGGTCATCATTGATAACTGGTATGAAGTGCACTCCCCAAAGGTCTTGGTTTCATGGGTGACTAACCCAATGGGAACTATTTTCATGGATGATAAAGGAAAATTTCCCATCAAAAAATTTAAATGAGTCAGAATTGGACTATCCCTCCTAAATAGAATATTTTATAGTCCACACATTATTTATGTAGACATAAGCATTACTCCATTGTTATAAATAATCCTACAAGATCAGCAAATTCCCCCACTTTGGGAAATTATCAGAAATAACTTAGTATATATAATAAGTGACACTTGCAATAATGGTGCCACATTCTTTATGTTGAGATATTTATTAGATGAAATCTATGCAACTAATCAACTGGTTTGAAGTTTTTGGTCTCTTGAGAATCTAGAAGTGGTGCCTCAACTCTTTTCTATAATGCATATTCATAGATTTAGACACAATATTAGAGTTATTGTATAAGAGTTCTAAGCAATGGTCTACCAATATATCAATGAATGCAAGATGTAGAGGGTTACCCTAAAATCAAAAAAAAAATTAAAAGGCATGGGTAAAAATTGGTTATACTTGGACTTCATGGTTATCATAATGGAAAAAGTGATGGTGGTCCCTATTAGATTGCCAAAGTTTGTGCCAATGAAACTAGTTGAAGAATAAATGGAATATCAAATTCTGCATGGAGTTGATGGAATATTCAAGGACAAAAATACAATTGTCCCCGATAAGGTTCCTTATAAACTAAGGAGGACCAATATTACCAAGTAATATGAAATTTTTGTAGCTACTAGGCATAAGGATTCATACCTATTGCCTAAAGATGACTTTAGACCATGGGATCCTAATAATGTCATTGCCAAGCATATTTATATATTAAAAAAATATGTAGCAGTAGAATAAAAGAATCAAGAAGAAGTCCATGAGTGGATATATAGAGATGCTCTGAATGATGAGATGGTATTTCAGAATGCATCGATGTAGAATATTGAGTTGGAGATGAGACTAGATAGGGAGAAGAAAAAGTACTAAATTACAAAATTTTGGGCACTACCAGCACATGGGAACAATTTTTATGCTAAATATGAGGAATGAAAAGATGAATAATATGAAGACAACATTCCACTTGTTAGGAACATGGCAAATAGACCTCCAAAACTTGTCACTTTAAGCATTCAGGGCCTACCTCCAAGATTTGAGTAAGGAGGATATATCAGTTAGCTTGACTCCTCCCAAGGCCCATAATAATCTCTATAACTACTTGGGATCCATTATGTAAATCTTGGATCAACCTAACCCTTATATAATTGACCTTGAGTAATTTGAATGAGGCATTGAGCTCTACATGGAAGAATTGCAGGCATTGGCTGATAGAAACATTGAGCAATTATACAACAGGAAAAAGGAGCCTAAGACCAATATGAGAGGATTTGTAACCCCTCCAACAGCTTCTCAAGAAAATATAGAGCCTCCAACACAAGAAACTCTTATAAGCACCCAAGTTGTTCAAGAATAAGCAACTGATCCCTCTCCAAGAGTTTATCCATTTGTTGCCAATGTTTCCACTAGCACACCATAGGTTACCCTTGGATCTAAAACTCCCAATGTAAGTATCTCACCACTACATTCTTTTCCATTTTCAAATATATCTCAAACTACTTCTAATTTTATATTTTCTCTTCCTACCATTATTCCCCTATTAGCTTTAGTAACATCAATAAATACAACTACCACTGCTCAATCTTTAGTTGATACTATCATAGTCCAGGCTAGTTATTCTTTGGGATTTACCATCCCCCATTTCATTTCTCATGCCACTATAAATATTGCATCCTCATCAGGCAATAATGATATTCATACTATTAGTTCTACTTCTTCCTAGGTTAAAAAAAAATAGTTTAGCACTTGTTATTGGTTCCCCTACATCAATAAGGCCATTGAGACCTATTTAAAAACTTTTCACCTTTACAAAGCCACCTTTGCCTACATCCCCATTCAATGTTGTTATGGATACAAAGGTGAGTGTGCTCTAAAAATTACCATCATTTATTCTAAATATGGGCTCTACAAGAACCCCATTTAGCACACTTGGGTAAATAAACCCAATAAACTTGCCACACATCCCTACCATAGCTCTAGCCTCTACCTCAGCTCAAGAACCTCCATTACAAACACATCCAACAAATCCAATGCATATTATTGTCTTACACTAGGTCAGATTTATTATACTAGCATCAAGATAATAGAGATGTCAAGTAGTCCTCTCTACACCACAAATTAGAATAAAATTTGATACTACTACATGTAATATGAAAAGAGTGGTGAGGAGGTACGTTGAGCAGCCCTAATCTTTCTTAGTTTTGGCTCATGAAAGTGAAGAGTCCCTATTAAATTTAATAAAAAAGATGAATGTTGGCCCAGGTGAAGTAGATGAGTATGCAGAAGACCTTACATATATGGCCCAAACCAATGTAGATTCCACAGTGACCTTAATGAGAGGTATGAAGTATGAGGTGAAGATATTGAGGGAGAAAGCTTTGCATATAGTGCTAGAGAATAATATAGTCCAAATTATAAATTCAATCATTAATGTCTTCAGTTTATACAAGGTCATGAAGAGAAGTCAAGAGGATGGAACTTTATAGTTTAATGTGGTCATTAAATATGACCAAATACTTGCACTCTATGATGACAAGATGGAAAACTTAGCTATAGTTGCAAGGAACAATAATTTCACAAACCTTAAGATATTTCCACTTGAAGACATCATCTTAGAACAAACTATAATGATTAATAGAAGGAAAATATTGAAAAGGTGGTTGGAATAAGTTAAGGATATAAATGCATCTTTAGAAAAAATAGAGTTCAAGATTTCCCTATTTCTAAAGGATGTTATGGTCACTAGGGTGACCAACCCCAATGGAAAATTTATGGATGACCAAGATTTTATGGCTCAAATGAAAGTATTTGTTGTAAAATTCTAACAAGACATAGAAAATGCCAAGATTGCCATTGAAGTGATGAACATTGTGGCTTTTGCTAACCAAAATCTAGAGAGCAGAGGTTATTAAATAAGCATTGAGACATATACTTGCATATCATGGAAAGATTATTCAAGAAATGCCTTATCTATTTTGTCTTATGATCCTAAATTTTGATCAAATTGACCAGGACAACTTAGCATGCATTGAATTTTGGATAATGGAGGAGATAGATAAATAAAGGTTTCAACATTAAGTTAGTCAGTGAGTAGCTATCCAACATCCCCTTCAATGATAACAGATAGCACCTTAGCAACCTCCTCTATGGATTTGAGGGATATTCTACTTTGCTTTGTAAACTCAAATTTGGAATATTCCCTAATAATATGTGGCATTTTAGTTGTTGTTATTCAAAATCTAAAATACACTTGGTGATATTTGGGCATCTTTTAAGGGGCCCACTTGAACTTGCATATGCACTTGGAGGCCTAGATATAGGGGTATATCCCCGCTTTGTAATTAGAATAGGAATAGTTTTTAGAGGATTAATGCAAAAGAGATAAGAATTTGTGAGATTGTCTAAATGCTTTGTTGTGTGTTTTGTAGTTTATGCTTCTCATGATTTTAGATAATTAATGGTTTATTTTATACTGACTAATCTAGAAATATTATCAATTTATGCATCTATTGGTTTAATTTTAACACTAGGCTAACAAATCTATTGATTTATGTGCTCTATTTCATATTATTTGCAGTTGAATATCCTTATGCAATTTGATGTGAATAAGTAGCTTTTGTGCAACATATGCTTTTAGATATATGCATCTCCTTTCCTTTGAATTATCAACTTCATTCATTTGGCTTTTATTATTAAACAAGGCTTGGTGAATGATATTTTTACATGTTATTATCATATAGGTTAGAAGAATTGACACCCATAACCATCTGAAGCAAACTTTCTTTTCTACCCTACTTACTTTTGGATATATCCCATGATTCACTTTAGTTTATCTAATTTTATAAATATTCATGTTTTATTTGTGTTTGGGAAATAATTGGAAAAGTTTAGTTAAATTTCACAAAGATTAGCAAGAAATAAAGTGTCACTATTGTATAATTAGATGTCCCTACAACAAGGTTTTCTTGCAGACCTATAAGTTGTGGTCATATCTCTATTATTTTGTTATTTTCAATATTATTTGTCTAAATAACTCAAGCCCTGAGTCTTATAGGACTTAAAATTGAGTTTATTACTTTCCTCCCATTCCCTAATGACATAGGTATCACATTAAGTGCATCAATATGGTGGAAATAGACATTGTTGGGAAGCATTATTGTCAAAATGGTGTGTTGTTATCCTAGGATCAAAAATAGTTGATCTGGGTATGGAACAATCTGTGGATAAGCTTGTATTATTTTACATGAGGAATAGGGAAATTTTGAGGTCATTGTTTTGCTTATAGTAATGGGTCATGTTCATGGAAAATGAAGTAAAGTGGTCAAAAGGATGTGTAATGAAGCATGAGAGAAGTATGTAAAAAGGGTCATCACAAGTGCACTATTTTAGATTAAATGTTAATTCAAGTGTCTTAAAAAAATTGGTTTTCTTTAAAATTTTGAATTTTAATATGTTTGAGGCTTGGACCCATTTTTTTTTTCATAGTATGGATCTTAACTTCGTGGTCCATAAATGTATGGTAGAATTCAATGAAATATTGAAAATGTTTGAACATATAAAACACATGCAATGGAGAAAGCAATATTTTATTGAACATGTCTTGTAAGTCATTATCAACTACATGATTTTTCATCTCATAGAGCATGTTATTTTGAAAAATCACATAATCACTAATGGGTTCATTAGGTTGATACTTAAGTTTTATAATTCGAGCATAAGATAGATTCTCATTGAGGTTGATAGAAAAATTTGTTAAGAATTGGTTTTCCAAAGGGTTTTAATCATGTAATGATTGGAATGGGAGGTAGTATAACCATTGTAATTAAAGTTACATAATATTATTTATAATAAACTTGGTTAATAACTTATCATTAGATACATAATCTATTCATGTTATTTTAAGGGCTATATGATGTTGTTGTCGATCACCTTTGCCATCATATATGCAAACTTAGGTATAACAAATCCTATAGATAGAGGATAAGAATAAACATATATTGCCAATGGGTTGTATATTAATATTTGAGAAATAATTTAATGGAAAACTCTAGAAAAAACTTTTTCCAATTATAAAAACTTAACTTGAAGGTTAATAATGGTTTTTACTAGGGCTTGATTAGTAGGCATAGATCATTGAGTAGTAAGAGATGATGTCACACAAGTAAAAACCCTATAAGGTAAAAAAATATTTTACACAAGAATATCCATTTAAATTTGAGTATTAACCTATATTTACCTCATACCCTATGTGGGCATTACAAGTGTATCCATAGGTGTAGACATATGAATAATAGCAGCAAGAATAGTGTTTTGAACACTTATTATAGAATATGTGCATTGAAAATATAAATTAGTATCATTGAATAATCCATCATGTTTTTACTCAATTGTTTCTACATTATCATTATTTACATTCTTATCCTCTACAATTAATTTAAATATTTTATCCAAATTATAAAGTTACTAATTTGACGTCAAAAATTAGAAATTATTGGAACTTGTGCAGGATGTACACCATTAAGTTCATCAAGATGTATTATACCATGGTATTCATTATTGTGTTAATTATAATTATTTTAAATTTCAACCTTATCATCATTAACAACAAGTTACTTTACCTCTATTTATTCATTATTAAAATTTGCATCAATAGAAGAAGGAATTTGCATATCAATTATTTTATCCATTATAGATTTCATAAACACATGTGGTTAGAATAAATGAATATTATCATGCTTAATTTTAACATCATTTAAACTATAAACTCTCCTTAATTTGTAATGGATTTATCATTCATAGATGGCATATGATATAGTTATGAAATAATAAAGAAAACTAGGGGAAAATGCATAGATTACTTGAAATAAGGGGAACTCATTAAATATATGTGATCCCTAATGTACACAAAATATCATACCCTAAGAAGGATGAAACCATAAAGGATAAGGTCATAGTGTTTTCCATGATCAAAATATTGATCGGGCTCACTATAATGTTTTAACTCAATTTGTATTTAAGTTGTCTAAATAGTTCAAAACTATTGAAATTGACATTGCATAAAATAAGACATTCCACATGAAAATTTGAAATTCTAAATAGTTTATTTAACTTAACAAATATATAAATGATGAGGAAAGAGGAAACTATTTTATATACTATTTTATTTTACTCAATGTTTGTATATAGTCACTTAAAATGGCATGTGTAAGATCTATGACTACTTGTCTTAAGAAATAAATAGGTAAAATCTACCAAGATTTTGTCAATTAATCCAAAACACCAATATTAACTAAATCTATATAACATATAATAGAACCATACATATTGAGTTTTTCATATATTCCACCACATTTTTGTGCTTGCCTATAAAGATGCTTTATGAATAATTATTGGTCTTCAATCCTATGCATAGATCCTCATTATGTATTCATTTGCCTTGAAACCCTAGATCCATTTTCAACACTTTATTAGCCTAAAAATATGGGTTAGATATCCCCAACCACTCCCCCTAAGTATCTAAGAAATATTTATGCTAAAATAACATGAAAATAGTTCAAACTGCATGTAGTTATCCTACCTATGTGTATGTTCTCTCAAAATTATTCAACTAGAATGTAATGCGACTCTTTGGATTTCAACACTAGATAAAAATGCAAATTTGAGATTATGATTAGAATTTAGATTTGGATTTTAGACTATTTCTTTGAGGTTTTTATAGATTTGGATTCCTCTAGATAGTTTCGTAAGGGTGTGTAAATAAATATGTCAAAATTTTCCAAGTGAACACTAGATGTTTACTATATATAAATTATCTTAATACTAATATATATTTATTTTTTGGTTATTTACTCACATAACCAACTTTTGAAATGTGTAGGATAACTTAAATTGTGGATTTAAATCTGAAAAATAGCCATTTGAGGATCTTAAGACACTACTAGGAAAGATAGACACTATCAATAGCTACTGTAAACACATAAATTTAGTCATAGGTATTTTATAATTCTAATATTTTACACATCTTAAACCACATGACATGCACACAAATACATGAATCATATTCACCATTCCTTTAATCCATTTACCCATACGTGGGTTTGACCCTTTGTTTTATGTTATTACTATAAATAAATTTGAATTTCAAATGCTCAAGATGCTTAAAATTGTTTTATAATATTCAATGATGTCTCCAAGATGTCTAAGTATGTTGATGAGGTGTCATATGTGTTAGAATGACAATGATAAAGTGTGTTTTAATGTGCTTCAGTGTTCTTACATGGTTATTTATTATGTTCTTGGATAGGTAGGTTTATGGATGTTATTTATGGTTTGGTCATGTTTAATATACCTTATGGGGTGTTATTAGTGCTTGGAGTACTTGTGGAAGTGAAAGGAATTCATTAGAGCAATAATATGAATGTCTAGGTTTTCTTAGTCATCTTGGAAAATAAAGCTAAGTGAGCATATTGATGAAATAAATATTCACACATGTGGTAGTGTTATAAGTATTTGGTCACATGGGTTTGACTAGTTTTGTTCCAAGATTATATGGTCCAAGTTTTAGGTCATGAGGTGGTGTGTAGCAAAAGATATCAAGGCGCAAAGTTGGCCTCCCAAGTAGATTGTAGTGTTTTCCCATAGTCAAATTTGAAATATCAAGGATCAAAAACACATGAATGATAATGAAAATGGAGATCAAGGAAATTTATAGCTTCCAAGTTTCTAAACCTCACTCAATTAGATCAAGGTATAGGATCAAGGATTGATGGCATGTGTTCAATCAAGTAGAGGGGTATCTAACGATGAACACAAGGTCAATAAGTCAAAAGATCTTGAGATTACACGTGGGTATACTAAGTGGAATAAGCACATTAAATATATTTAGATTGATAGAAAGGTATATGAAATGAATATGGGTCTACCAAGTAGTGTAGGTGCATTAACTAGATGGAGATTGATAGCAGGGTACACAAAAGGCATGTGGGGATACCAAGAGTCATAATCTCAGAAGATAGGATCACAAGTCAATAACCATCATTGATAGTCAAGGATAGAAGAATATCTAAGAGATAGATGGATCAAATTTGATAAATATTCTATGGGGAATGAGATGAAGACATGTGTCTGAATCTGTTGCATTTTTAGTGATTGTTGGAATTTGAATTTTTCAAATTAATAAAGGAAAACTAGTGTTGATTTTCTGAGCTATATATTTTTATGTAAGACAAATTTGTTGATATATTTAAAAATAAATTTTTTAAAAGACTCCAAGGGCTTCCCATAAAAATTGGTTAGAATGTTTGAAAGTTTATACATTTGTATTTATTGAGATTTAAAGTTTACTGAGGATTTGACCATCTTCTACAAGTGACCCAAGAAAGATGTTTGTGTTTGTATTGAGTGTTTGGATTTTTTAAGGTGAATTAAGTATTATAGAGTGTTTTATATTATATGAGGACCATATTTATGGATTTTAAAGGTTTGAACAATCCATATTCAATATGAAAAAATTCTTAGAAGTTGATTATTTGTTTGTTCATGGTGTTCTTGTGTACAAGACTAATGTTTGAGTAGATTGTCCATATGTAGAGGAGTGTAGTGATGGATTTTATCACTTAAAGGTGTCTTATGGGTTATGTCGAGTGGAATTATGCATTTTTAACTAGTCTTGTGTTCTTAATTTTCTCAGTGGAGTGTTAAAGGGGTGAATAGGTCTCCATGAGACCTATAAGGGCTGCTAAGGCCTAATTGAAAGGTGTAGATGCTTAAGAGTGACCCATGGATGATATGGTAAACCTATTAGAATGGTATTGATATATGTATTAGTGTGATATAATCCTTAAGGTTTAATGCATGTCTAATGGCTGACTAAGAAGATGATGTTCATGAAGGCTCTATAAAGAGTAAAATAAAAGGTGATGGTTTCTAAAGTTGAAAAGCAAAGAATAGAGAAGTGAGAGTGTGCCTAGTTGATGGATTGAAGATTAGATCAGGTTGAGGATTGTGTGTATGACCTATAATTCATAATTTTTATGTCATAATAGTGTACTTATATATTTGAATATTGAGGATGAGTGAAGAGGTCTAGAGTAATCCATAAGGGTGTTTTGGATGCATTGCTTGTGTGTGAAAGCCTAAGAGTGTGTTTAGGATTCAAGAGAGGTGTTATAAATTGTTTGTAAAAAATATTGATAGGTAATAAGAGTTTTGGAGTTGTTTATTTCATAGGTGTTGTGTGGGTGCTCAACATCTAGAACAAGTTAGTGCTTATTCATGCTTAGGAGTGGGTATTCTTATGAAGTGGGTGCTTCATTAAAATGTCTCATGTTTTTTATCATATTATGGGAAAATTAGTCCATGTGTTTATAGTATTGAGAGTATTTTTTATTCCCCATAAGGTTTTATCAAATAATTCATGTGTTGCATGCTTAATCTTACATCCTCTTTCTTGTTCATTATTATGAATGACTTGTATGATTTATAAATTCTTGTGGTGATTAATTAAGGGTTTGAAAGGATTGGAATTGAATTTTAGATTATATTGCATCATTGATTCACCCCCCTCTCAGTGATTGTATCTCTAAAAAAAATTGCCTTCATACTATCTCCAATTCAAGATAGGTTTCCCTAATCTTTCAAGACAAGTCTACCCTAAGCTACAATAGCATGGTACTTAGGTAAACCATGTCCCATGCTAAATAATTAATTTATTCCAAATTTTAAATAATTATTTTGGGTCTTCTTTCACATTCCATAAGGTTTTATAAATGAAAATATAAAAATGATTGCCTATAAATACACATCAAAGGTCATTCATTTTTTACCCACTTGGAATTCTCTCAAAATTAATCTCTTTATCATTCATACTATTTCACATTTATATAATCTAACTTATTCTCTCAAAATTAAATATAAATCACAAGTAACATCCATAATCATTGTTAATATCATTTTAAATAAAGTCAAGATATATCATTTTCAAGTATCAAATCCATTTTATAGCTGCATACATATAGTCAAGGATAAAAATTACACAAACACTCTAGGTTGGATAAATATGTGGGATTGATTTATCTCCTTGGATTATTGTAAAATTTGGTAGTGATAAATCATCAAGGGGTTGATTTATGTTAGCTCATTCCATTACACTACCCTTTTTTATAGGTTTTAAAGATATAAAAGTACCCTTAGGGTTTCAAATATTAATAGTGATTTATGTGTGGCGTAATCCAAGCTAATATATATTAAATTGATTATCAAATTTAGGCATAGAAGGCACAATAATAATTTTTTCATCATTTTCAATTAGGACAAGTCTATGTTCAATGTATTTAAGAAACATGCATTTTTTTTTCTACAACGATCCTATCTAGAAGTACTTTTTATCCTATTATTAACCTGTCATTTCTAGAAATATGATTTCTTTGTCCTTTCCTAACAGTCACCTATCATAGTCAATCAAGACAAGTCCATGATCAATGGAATCATTTAGCTTATGCCCCTAACCACTTATTTTGTATCTATCTAGAAGTTATTTCTCATTCTATTCCTGATTCTGAGCCTAAATATCAACTATTATGTTAATTTACATTGTCTGATATATAAAAGATTCGAGAAATATATGTGTGAGTTAAGTATATTTATTCTTAGATTTTTTAAGAATAATATTTTTTTTTAATTTAATAATTTTTAAAAATTAAATTTGTTTATTATTTTATATCTTTATAATTTTTATATTCTCTAATGTGTGTACATTTTATTTTGATCATTGTCTTTCCTTTTTTATATATATTCTAAGATTTCATAATTCATAATTTCTAAACACTAAAGATAATTTATCTTTGACCTCAGGGATTCATATTAAATTCATATCTCTTTTTCAAAAAAATATTTTATTATCATTAGTTTTTCCATTTCCTTTTTTCTATTTATTTTCCTAGAAATTGTGTTCTGGCAGTTTTAAACTCATAGGAGTTCTTGTTCTAGGAAAATCGTTCATCATTTTTACCTAAGCCATGGTGTGAAGGGTAATACCTCAATAATAAAATTTTTAGACATAATTATATAATTATTTTAGTTTCCACATACCTAACATTATATTGGAAATGCCTACAGTTTTTTTAGTCATACAAAGCCTTTGACCTTTTGTTCTATTATTGCATTGGTAAGCGGTTAGCCCAGGGAAGTTTCTCTCAACATACCCTAGAGATAGGATTGTGTGGCTATGAGAATGGTGTAATCCTCCATATTTAGTGTCTTCATGTCCATGTTCACTATTTACAATTGGGATCATTATATCTGAGAGCCTACAAAATAAACACACCTTACCTAGTTATACCCATTAATATCCTTTATTTTTTGGTATGATTGATTTTTTTCTATTAGTAATCTTGATATTTATAATATTTTTTATATTTTGGGTTAAAACACATTAAATGGATTTTAACTATGAAATTCCTAATGGTGTTCATCCTTTAGATTTAATATCATCTAACAATTCTACACCTTATGCTTATGATAATAAATGGACTAATGATCATACTTTTAAAAGTTACAATGATTATGAGTATGGTTACATAAAAAAATATTAAGATGACTGGTATAATAGTGAAGAATACAATGAATAAGAAAGTGATCAAACTAATTTAAAAATTACAAAAATAATTCCTCAATTGTACTCCTCTTTTCATAAATCTAAACAAAAAGAGCATACTATAATGAATATCTTCTCTCCTTTTATCTTTTACAAGGATCAAAATGTGAAGAATCAATAATTAGTGCACCTTGTTTACCTTTTGATTTTACTATCACACTATTTTGAATTAATCAATATAATCTACAAAAACATTATCCTTGCATAGAAATAGAAAATGATATAAGTGAATGTCTTAATCCCTCTCTTTCTATAGAAAATGGATATGATGTAAATGCATATGATACCCCACTCTCTCTTATATATATGGATAATGATATATAATATTTCAAAACTCTCTCTCCTCACTTGGAAGTAATGTATAGTGTTATAACATCCCATGATACTTTATCTCCCTCTCTTAAAATGTCATATGATGTAAAAAATTGTGATGTACATACAAAAAGTAATATTTCTTTGGATTTACAAAATAATTATCATATCACACTAGCCAAAGATTCTAAATATAGTCATCCTATATTCATAGAATGTGAATCTCATGATAACAATATTTGTGATACATATTCCCTCTCTCTTAAGTCAAATAAATCTAGTCAAGAGTGATGTGATGTTTTTGATTCCATGAAAATTCAAAATGACAAAAAAATAAATGATTCTCAAGTTTGTATTTATTTTTTCTTGGAATTAAATCCTTATCCATGCAATGAAACTTTTCATGATCTTATCATACCAATGTTTCAAATAGATGGTGAATTGTAACCCATAAGTGAGCTTTTCTAAAAAACTACCATTCATACTTGTCATATTGTATCCATGATGAATGCTATCAAGGTGACCTCCAAAATCAAGTTATTGATATAATTTTACAAACCAAATCATGGTGCATGAATATCAAATATAATTTTTATTAAGACAACCTCTTACACTAGTTTTATGTGAAATTCCATATCTAAAAGTTTTTTTAAGTCTACACTGCCCTTTTTTTATGGTTTTGGAGATCCTTTCACTCATTTAACTCAATATACACTTTTATTCATATAATGTGGCAATGATGGATGTATTATATTGAAATGTTTCCATAGAATTCTCGCAAGAGATGCTTAAAATTAGTTTTATAGTTTACCTAGGGGCACCTTACCTAACTTAAAAAATTTAGAAGATGAATTCTTATGATATTATTACAATTATGTGGTACCTAACTTAACATTTCAACATCTATAAGGTTTACAACAGAGTCATGACAAGCTTATCAAAGATTACATTTTATGATTCATGAATACTTTGAACTCTCTAACCTATCAACCCTCATATTTTGAAAACTAATTTTATTTTTTTCTCCACTCAAATAAAAATTCATGCATAAACTTTATATTATTTTTGAGGTATTATACATGGATGTGTTCAAATATACATGTGATATAAATTATACAAAAGAAAAGGATACTAATATAAAGGAATCAATGCCATCTTCACATAAGGATTAAATTACCAATAAAAGAATGGAACTAGATTTAATGTCTAAAATAAAGATTCCAATCAAATTCTCTCATAGGATGGATGAATTAAAGGAAATGGTTACAATCAAGGACAGTCAAGTTAATGTACTCAATAAATGGAAAGAATCAACTTATAAAGTATCACCTAATGTGATTAAATATGATTTAAATAAGAGGCAACCACTTCAGTTTGAAAAATTTAGAGATCGATATCATGATATTCTACTTACATTATTGGATGAAAAGTTATTCAATCTTCCCTATTTTTTATCATCCTCCTCATTTTCGTGAGTACATAAAAGGAAAGTCATTTTTCACTTATCATGGAATAAATAGACATAGATATAATTATTGTTATGCATTGTGATAAAATATTACAATACTTCTTGATAAATGGATTATTACATTTCAAAGCAATAAAACAAGCATGAAGGACTTTATGGTCCATGATAAAGTTACATCTCTCTTTACCTAAACATGGGTACCAAAGTATAAGTACCACTCTTAAAATAAACTATATGAACTTGTAATACATATGTCTTTAATATATTATTAAGATGCCCTTCGATACAAAAACTCCACATAGTACCATATATAGTACATAGATGCCTTAAGTACATACATTGTAATCAAGTGGTAAAAGTTTAAGACATTCGATATGAGTACCCTTTATATTAAATATTAGTTCCTCCTCCTCCCCCCCCCCCTCACCACCACCATAGTTAGTTATGGCACCTATTTCAATGCACCATAAAATGATAGTTATGACACATAATGAAAAACATAGTACAAAGATAATCAGTACCACCATCCAAGAGCATAGTGCAAAATCAGTTGTTAAACCTATACAAATTATTTATATATAATCAATTCAAATAACATTGGTACACATTTGTAATCAACAATATTAATATCAAATAGTTAATATTTAAATAAATATAAATATTCTACAACACATTCTAGGGTGGCACCTTGGGCAATTTAGCATGTTACAAAATGAATACATGCAATGAGAATCTCCCATACTATATATGAGACCTCACTAAATACTATCCCTTCCCTAATTATACATCTTACAAAGGAAAAAAATACACAATGACCACAACAGTTATATCACAACACCTTATGGCTTTTTAGATTCAAATGCATAGACATGTAGCACTTTTCACCCATAAAAATTCATATTCAACATATATGATCTAAGCATGCAATATGGTCCTCCAATTTATGGGATCATAGGATAGTTATTTTTAAAAAAAATCAAAAAAAAAAAAAAAAAAAAAAAAAAAAAAAACTATTTTTAAAATACAAAAACATTCAAAATGTTCTAAAAAATCAAATATCTAAACCTGAGCATGACATAAGATGTTAGTTTACTTCTTTGCATGTATTATTTATCACATATTTTAGAACATAATATATTATTTTATAAATGCGTGCATTTCATGAGTTATATTAGTGTGATCCAAGACATACATTATACATGGATTCTTAGATTTTATACTCCCATCTACCCAATAGTCATGCCTATGCTAAGGGAATGTAAATCTATAGGTTATATCATTCTATGACCTCAAATTTAATATTGAGCTACATATATTATAAGTGTCACTATAATCACTCATATATTATATTTTTCTACATGGATTTGCTACTTTGTTTCAATATAACCTTGTGATATATGGATGTAATAGACTAGTTTTCACTTTTTATGTCCCTTTGATGCCTTTTTATTTTCTTTCATGCTAGACTAGGAATTGATATCTTATTATGTGTGGTAATTATCCCTTGTGTGAAAAAAATCTTGAACATCTATATGAGATTTGTGCTTGGTATGTGTGACATTTGAAGACATCCATTATTTGTGTCCCTTAGCATTATGTGCAACATTTCTTGTGGTCCTTTGCCTTATTATGTGACATTATGATTATATTTTTTGTTGAGATTGATTACTGATGTTGTAATCACCTAAAATTGGTATTTAGATGTTAAGAGTGTTGTTTGAGATAATTTATTCCTAGCTTAGCCCTAAACCTATCATAGATCCTTTGCTACACTTTTCTAGCCATTGTGCATATCAAAAACATCTTTTCTCATCTAAAACATAGTCCTAGGATAACATTCCCAGATCCCAACCCAGTGTTCCCAGTAGTGTACCAACTGGACACTAACACCACAATAAATACACTAAAGCCACACGGTGCTAATGTCCCAAACTTGGTGCTGGTGTACCTTATCCTAACTCTCTCAAATGAATAAATTTTCAAATGTTTTCCCCTCCCAAGTTTGACCTAAGTACATTTTATCATCCACACAAGCTATATATCTCTATAAATACAAGACTATTTGACCTCTATATACTTGATGGAAAATAAATGCAAAAGCCTATCCACATAAGAAGCAAGTTAAACAAAATTAAGGTATTTGATCCCTATTTTTCCCTAATTCTACATATTACCATTTATAGCTACCCTAAGCCTAGATTTAAAAGATTTTAAATCTCAAACACACTCAAGGCATTTAAGACCACTTTTATTCTAGCATTCACTTGCACTTGCACTAAACACTAGGCAAGAGAACTACATCAGGGTTGATCCATACTCAACATATTCGTATCTAGGTAACTCTCTTCACAATGGGGTGTTGAGGATGTCCATCCTATTATAATAATAGACACAAATTTTTATCTCATTCCATACTTTTAAGGAGTATTAGGGTTTTCACACTAAATTAGATTTTCCAAACACAATATAGATTTCTAGTTTTCATGCATGTAGGAATAGAACCCAAAAACACAAGTGCAAGTTCTCATAGAAAATATGAATAGTCATGAAAATATGACACTAAAACCACTTTGAGAACACTATAATAGTATGTTGCTACTATCTAGGTAGGAAATTACTATCCAATAAGCAATCAGACCTAGGGACCCTATTCAAAACACTCAAACTTATCTAGAACCCAATTTTTAGAATCCAGATCTTCCACAATAATCACTTTTTAGATAAGTCTCTATTTATACACCTTTAATACTATTTTTAGAAAGTATAAATAATTAAAAATCCATAATAAATTAGTGATTAATTATTATGTATTATTTAACTAATTTAGACAGTTCACACCTTTAATCTAACTTGGGATTTACACATGTAAAACCCTAAAAGGTTAAAACATTTGGTGAACATTACTTTGAATATTTATTCAAACCCTAATTTGAATTAATCAAAAAAATTATGCAATAAATTAGGGATACAAACTTTTTATTTTTTGGACAACCTAGCTAATTAAATTAATTTTTATATTAGGGTTTCAATTTATTTTGCATATAATTTAAATTGGTGTAAAAAAACCCTAAATTAAAAAAAACCCTAAACCTAAAAACACTTAGGGTTTGTATCCTTTTTCTTTATATACATATATTTTATTTCTGAAATATCATATTTGATGCCATTTTTAATTTTTACAATCTTTATTAGATTGATATTCTTAAAAGTTTTAAAATATACAAAACTTGTTTTCCTACCTTTCAACTTACAATGGTATAATTTAACAACAAAATTGATGAAAATAGTAAGTAAAAATTCCAAGACTTTGTGTCCAAACACATAGATATATGAGATGACTTTATAAAAATTATTCAAAAAGAAATCTAATAAACAAACACTAGTCAATCTTTAAATCCCCCAACTAATAATTTTGTTACACCTCTAGTGGGGTCAAATCAAGCAACTCAGATAGCATAAACTAAGATTGTTATTCAACAACCATCAATGATAGATAGACCACTTGTGGATATTTCCTCCACTCTATGTGTACAATCCATTATGCATGAGATTCATACTCTATAGTCTAAGGTGTTACATCTCAATAAGGGAGCCATTAGGCCAGTGCATGCCTCATATTATAACATTCTCTTACATACACCTTTGGCACACAACATAGTGGAAACTCCCTTTCGATCCAATTTCATGTCACCCAAGCTTACACTATATGATGACAAGGGTGACCTAGATCATCATCTCAAAGATTTTCACATAGCATGCTTGGAATATATATCTAATGATTAACTTCTTACAAAATTATTTTCATGAAGTCTTAAGGATTATGACCTAAAATGGTTCTATGATTTATCAAATAAATCTATCATGGCATTCAATCCTTTAGCTAACATGTTCCTAGCACACTTATCTATCAACATCAATGATAAGATATCATATGTACAAGTAGCACAGTTTAAGCAAAAGCTAAATGAGACTATCATAGATTATGTCTTATAATACAAGATAATATTAGCCAAATTGACTAGCCCCATGGTAGATAGATATCTTTAGTACATATTTAAACAAAGTCTCTTACCAACATTGCACAAAGCTATCTTGTTCAAGAAGTTTCCTACATTTACCAATTTGTGCCACACAGTAAAAGAAAGAGAGGTTAAGCTCTTATCAATGGGAAAACTCAAGTACATAAATGGATCATAATCAAATATTAACCATTAAAAAAACCTCCATACAAGGTAAGTGCCACTAAGGAAAAAAATGATCAAAATTCCATAGTCAACATAGCTTCTAAGTCATATCCCAAATTGGTTTTATCTACTCAACACAAAGTCTTCAATAATCTTCCAGATTCACCAGCACAAGTTATACAATAGCTCTTAGAATTTAATGTCATATCTCTCCCTCTCATTAAATAGGTTTATATGACATTTACTCTTCTAATTAACTATGATTCACATTTATTTTGTGAGTATCATAGGGCACTAGGCCACATGACAAACCAATGCATTATCCAAAACACAAGATAAAAGATCAATTTGTGGATAATATAATTGATGTGTGCACACCCATAGAGGTACCAAAATACCAAAAAATAGAGGATAAATCACTAAATATATTTTCAAATCCTATTCCAAAGCATACAAAAAATGAGTTAGGGGTACATCGGGTGTTCACTATACTTAATAGGTGTATCCAATACCAAATTCATATCACATAATTATAGAGGAGACACATCCTTTGCCTAACATTATTGGCATGTATCACACTATAGTGCCACCTAGAGAACTTATCAAATTTTTATAGTATGATATTTTGGATGATGACACATATTTACATTCACTCTTCATACAAGCATACATATACCACCATCCTATTTAGAGTGTTATAATTAACAATGAGTCAACCATAAACATGTGCACATTGATTTTGAACTATAACAACACTTGGGTTACATAGAATAGGATATATACCCATAGGTTTAGTCATTAGTGGTTTTATTTTCCATAGTCATAGCTCCATTAGGGAGATTATACTTTCATTATAGGTTGGACCAGCACACATAGCCAATCAATTCTTAGTAGTACCTAGTGAAGGTGTATTTGATATATTATTGGGTAGGCCACAATTTTAATAGATTTGAGCCATCCCATATATATTATATTGATGCATAAAGTATTACATGTTAATCAATTGGTTAAGGTTGAGGGTGTCCCATACTAGTATCCTCTACCCATCCCATAGGCAGTTCCAACATAGTTTCTAACTATAGTTCTAGCATAGACACTAGTTACAATTCTATCACCTTTACCATATATTGTATAGATATTAGTTACCATTGAGAGTACATATCCTATGAATAAATCATATATTTTAATGAATTCATCACTTTATTCTAGGCCTACTCTTACAGTATCTACATAAATACATACTATCCCACAAAGACCATTACTAGAGAGACCCTTGCACCAAAGATATGTCATAGATTCTATAGGACCTTCCTTTACTTAGTTTATGTCAATATCAATGTTATTAGATTTTAGGGGTTCTTAACACATGGAACTTACATAACCTATAGATTTTTATTCTACCATATGTGTTCTTAAGACCCCTATAGTTCATAGGGCATCACATTCATTGCCATAACATCATATCATCAGTACACATGTAGCTTTAGACATAGATTACTCTATCTAATAGATCATAGGATCCTTGTTACCCTTTCACATAGCATGAAAAATCATAGTTCCCTTGTTTGACACATGCCATGGTAATAGTGAGTTTCCCATGAGACTCATTGGTTAGTATGGTTCCTACTCTTATACATAATTCCTTCTATCTTTTGCTCTTTTTACATAGTTTATTTTCATTTTCTTGTACATAGCTTATATCCAAAAAACACAAAATAATATAACATGTAAAAATACAAAAGAATTCAAATATTTCTTAGAAAACATAAAATTTATAGATTATATGCATTGTTAATTTTAAATTTCTATTACTTGTCAGATATTACATATTACTAGCTATCTTAGTATAGTCAACTTTATCATACACACATGTTTCACTTGTTCTTGTTGAGTGATTGAAGATTACATACAAGAATTTGGTCTACTAAAATGATCCATAATTGATATCATCTACCCACTAAGATCATATACACGGATCCAGGTTTATTCATTTGATACATGTACCCACTCATGGGCATCTCTTACACATGTTTTACTACCAGGTTTTATCCTTACATACTATACATTATAGTTTATGCATTGATATATTTTGGTATTGATAATTGATACTCATTGTTCATTTTTATTTAATTATCACTAGTTAGACTCAGCATATGTACATCTTAGCATTTACATAGATTTGTACTACACAATTATATATGCTTTTATTCCTAGATTTCCTAGTTTAGACTTGATTGTGTTTCCTATGCTTACTCCATTTTGATGGAATTTGAATATGCCATTTCTCTTTGGATCTATGACACTTCTATGTTTTTATACCTTTTACATGTTCACATGTCCCTTATGTGTGTTTTCTTAATTATATATGTAGATGTTTGAATATGTCCTTCTATGTGGTTATAAGCCAAATTACTTGTTGCTTATTTTGAACATGTCCTTATATGTTTTCTATTCTTAGATTTGGTTACATGTGCCCATGTACCTTGTATTTTTACCCATTTACCTAATTTTATGTGCCTCATGTATTTTTATGTATGCTTCTTTGTATGATTTTTCACCATGACACTCATCTTTACTTATTATACACACTAGTTTTTTATGCCCTAAGGAACCTCATGCATCTACCTTTCCTACTTGGGTGTTGTGATATACATCATGCCCCATCCCCCTAGGTATTTAATAATATTTATTTTTATGCAAGTTTATTAAATCTATCTTGACACCCTTGTGTAATGCTAAATTACAACATACATCTTACATTACCTACTTATGTTTGTACATTGTATTGGAATATCACATATATGCTCTGGCTAACACATTTTGTAGATATACTTATTTTAAGGATAGTTATTACATAGTATCTAAAACTAACCTCAAAAGAGGGGGAATCCATAGGGGTTTGTCATAGAGATCATGTTCCTACTTTGTTATTCATAGATTATTGTTAGCACACATGCCCAGTCCTAAAAATTAAACACAAGAAGAAAAAAAATCAAAAATATATTTAGTCATTCATATTTTAGAATATATATACATTATCACACAAATTATGACACTAGCACCATAGTTTACTATTGTCCAGTATAGGGTATTATTGTCTAGTAGCCCTAGCTTCAGGATAGCCTAGATTATCTAGACTAGTACACTACGTATATTATAGAATTTGCATAGGTATAGTTATGTTTGATAATTATGTTAAGATTTTGCTTAGATACACTCATTTAAACTCAGATTCATACTATATACTCAGATTTAAGGGCATCATGTGTGCCATGATCACTCCCACATTCATTTTAGATACATAGATTCAATTATTACATAATCAGTCTAGAACCAGTATACTTAGATATCAGATTGGGGGCATGTGTGTGGCACATATTTTATATATGATCAGTTACACATAGGTTGATCAAATGTAGTGGCAAACTCCATGTCATTTTCTACATTGTATACACTTGCTATCATATTCCAGCAATGTCCCCTTTTTACTTATGTGACATTTGTAGAATACTAGTAGCATATTTTATTCTCATATGTTATTTTTGGTGTTGTAAGGGATTTTTTGTATAAATCACTATTCACCAAGTACTATTCATTATTACCATTCATATATAAACATTCATGTGTCACTGTTTATGGTGATGTGGCATAGTCTTGAGGTGGAATAGTGATGAGGTGTCTTGGGGGAATTTTTAGTGTGGGATCACTACTCATAAGATACTATTCATGTGTCACTATTCACATGTCACAAATCATTAGCACTATTTAAGATTCACTATTCATGGTGACATGGTGAGTGATGCAAGTGATGATGTAGATGTTGAGGTGTCTTTTGAATGAGGTGGCTTGGCAAATAGAGGGGATCTTTGAAATAAAAGGATGATTTGAAAGTGTAGAGACATTTGTCACATGTGAGAGATCCTTGGCACATGTGGAATACCTATCACACATGTGAGAGAAAAATTGATTGGGAATCACATGAGGACACATAGGAAAGTCTAAAATGGATTCCTTTGCATATGTGAGTGAAGACCTCTCACACATGTGAGAGACAAATTGATTGTCAATTACATACAGGCACATGGGATAGGCAAAAAATGGATTCCTTTACACATGTGAGTGAAAACCTCTCATATATGTGAGAGAAAAATTACACTATTCATGAATAGTGTACCCACTTCAAAGGATGGTGAAAATTCTAGCTTCTTCTCCAAGTTTCTTCCCTCTCATTTCACCCACTCATTTCTATATATGGAGAGCTTTCTCATTTGTAAATCATGTTATGTTAAACCCCCAAAACCCCACTTTGATATTGAACTTGCATGTTCAACTTTACCCTCTCTTTTTATTTAATATATAAAGTTATAATTCTATCTCGATGGTGAAATATTCCACCCTTGCTAGTTGTGAAAATTTGATCTAGGAATTATATTGGAGATTCATTATAGATTTCATATTCTAGTGTGTAGAATGCAGGTGTTTCTAGATTTTAGTTTGCAATTTCTAGATTGTGTGGTATTAGATCGGGAGGAGTTTTATACATTTATTTGTGTTGTTAAGTATAGTTTGGTGTGGGGTTTTCCACCCTTGTATGAGGTTTTCATAATTATTGTAATTTGAGTTATTTTATTAATATAAGAGTTTTGACAGTTGTTCAATCCATTGTTATAGATAATATTGAGAGTAGATTTTTTGTATCCACCATTGTTATAGGTGTCATGTATCTTATGTAATGAAATAATATGTCCTTTGAGACTTGGTATTATGTATATTTATCTATGAGTGTGTTTCAATAAGTTTAGTAGTAATGATAGTGTATGAGAATGTTTAAGTTTTTAGCTACAACATTATATGTGGATTTTTATTTGTTGATCATAATTTTGAACTTTTATGTGTCATAGGTGATTTAAGAAGTCTTGTTATTTTAGGTTTATGTGTTTAGTAAATATCCCTCCTAAAAGGGATATTTCAATGGTATCAAAGCCTAGATCCTGCTAGCTTGTAGGAGAGCTAATTTTTTTTGTAGATTTTTCAAGTTGTTCTTCGTGAGAAGCTTCTACAAAATATTTGGGATTACACAACCCAAGTTTACACCAGAAGAAAAATCAAAGTGGACCAAGACTTATGAAGATGATATGAAGCTTGTGGAAGAGGTATTGAATAAATCTCAAGGGTATGAACAAGAGACCACAAAATTTATGGATTGGTACCAATCACTTCTAGGTGATTTTATAAATAATGTCTCTTTTCCTTAGTACTTAGATGTAAGAGAAAGTATGAATCCTAAAAAAGGGGTCTTATAGACTACATAAGAATATCCATAAACAAAGTAGAATAACCATGTGCTACAAAAGAAAAAATAACAACAAAAGTGATGAAGGATTCATCACTTCAAGAAATTTAGAAGTGCAAAGCAAAGGAAAATGACATAAAGGATTGGGTAAAGGATTTAGGGATAACCCCTAGATGTCAAAAGACTCCATTTAAATAATAAATTTTAGAAGAAGATTTTAAAGAAGTGCATGAAAGGAAAATTGAGGAACCAAAAATTGTGACAGTAGATCAAGAACCAGAAAATGTGGTTGAACATAAACTAACCATGTTATAGTCAAGCATAGAGAATGTAAAGAGGACACAACAAAGGTTTGATGAATGGATGTAAATATCTAATAGGGATAAGTTGATAGCCACTCAAGAAATAAAACACCTTCAAAGATTTAAAGGTAAGATTTTTATTTAGAAAAGGATGTTTTATTGATTTCTAATGAGTGTATATGCTAAGAAAAGGTTATAAAAGTTAAGAAGCAAAGTAGTAGTGAGGATGAATATGAATTGGAGGAGAATATTTTGGTTAGATCTATGTTTGGAATCTTAAGCCATGAAAATGGAAGTGTGGAAGAGATCTCAACAAACTCTCTTTTGTCAAAAGAGGATGAACATTCAATTTTGTAGCCAATGGTATAAGGATAAGCACTCAAATTGTTACCCAAGGTATGGAAATATTTTAGATTTTCTTATACCTATGTCACTATAAAAAAAATCATCATGGGAATCATAAAAAGAGATGTGATAGAGTTAAAGATACAAATTTCAATATATAGCATGTGAATTCTTTGTTTCAAGTTCCAAATTATTCTTTCAGTTGGGATCCTGGTAATCCCTTGAGAGAAAAAATAGATAGATGTACTGATATTACTATTTAACTCTCCATATTTTTTATTTCAAATTAATGAAAGTCCCTGATGAAATACTTAGATATTGTTGTGTTAAATGGTTATAGATTATTAGAGGGAAAATGAGATCATGGATGAGGAACAAACAGAGATAGTCCCTATGGGAATCTTGATGCTAATTATGGGTAAACAAATTAAGTACCTTTGTAATGTTCAAAATTTTGTGACTAAGTTTTTTATGGTGCTTTGGGTATCAAGATACAAGCAAGCTTTAAGATTCATGGAGGAGGAGGTACTACAAATCTTTATCATCATTAATGGAATACACTTATTCGTCCTTATGGGCAATCAAGAGATGTGTAGAGACATCCATATCATAAGTCTTGAAGAAGTTAATAGAATATGGAGTTTGCATGGTGTACATTCTATGGGAGAATTCACTCTGGAATTGAAGAAAGAGATTTTTTAGTTACATGTTGGAGGAACTTTCAACTCAAAAATAAGAAGGTATGTAAAGATTTTTATACCATGGATCTAGATAGAATTATTTTGAATTGGATACATTTTATTGAATAACTAATTATGGATACCAAGAGGATGCCTTCAGGGAAGATACTTAATTATGATAATAATTTCATAAGTATACAACAAGTTGTGGGAGGTATGTAATTTGATTATAGCCCAAGGTATGAGAAGAAAAATCATATTTCAGATTTGTTGCTTCCTACTATGCCACTTCATATTTGTTGTCATGAGAAACATTCTAGGGGTGGAGAGAAGATGAAAGACACAACCTTCAAGAAAGGATACAAGGATCCTTTTATTTTTCAAAACATTCTATAAATAACAGTATGGGGTCCATGTAATCTTTTGAGTTTTACAAAAGTTTACAATCCTGATTTTAAATTATTTATGGCTAATTCCATAGGATTAAATAAATAATTAGAATTGTTTGGGGTATGGAGGAATAGAGGCATTCAAAAGTTGACATTGGAAGGTTGGCATACAAAAAGAAAGTGCTCACTTGGAGATGACTATTCTTTTGTCAAGATCCAAGGTATGCAGGATGGAACCACAGCTTCCTCCTTTCACATTGATAAGCATACTCATGATGGGAGAAAGGTGAGTTATAGAGATGAAAATGCTATGTTGGAAAAGAGAGACAAGCATGTTAGACTCAATCCAAGGTATGTAGATCTCCTAGTTATGTTTTTATCTCTTGACTATGATCATCATGGGAAACATGCCAAAATAGATATTATAGGACTCAATTCCAATATGATTGATAAATTCTTCATTTTATACATCCAAATAAAATTCATAAGGGATCATACTTGGAGTATTTTATAGTTGAATTTGGTTGGTAGAGGTCTTATGGTAGCATATTGTGGGATATTTTTTAGACATGCTTCAACTATTTCTAACTTCCACATGAGTGAATATTGGTTATTGCAGTCACTTTATGTTGATAACCTTATATTTTAAAATATTTCAATGATGATTTTAGTTTGTTTTGTGGGTTGGTGTGCATAAGGATGCCTTTATAACACTCAAATATTGAGTTTTAGTGAGGTACTATTAGTTTATGATAGTGAAAGCATTCCTAGGATATCTATGAATTCAAATTTCAGTTTTAACACTATTGTCATCCATTGTATCATCCAACTGAATGAGTTTAATCTACATCATTTTTGGACACCATGATGACTTATGCTAAGAATCATGAATTCTTATTTAACAAATTAATTTTTATGTTACCCAAGATCATGATAGACAATGGTATTGTAGCTATTTATTTTATTTGGCATGAAATATTTTATGCTACTGAATCCAATCATTATAGGTACTCTAGATTGGATCTTGAGGATAACTTATTAATTGGACTATAGGAAAGAAGAATGTAAATGTGGCATGATTTTACTCCTATTTTGACTAGAGTAGTGCAGCAGACACATGATGAGAAGGTATTGAGATTTATTTTGGATCTTGGTAATGTTTATAATAGAGGATATTGCACCATTACATTTTCATTGCTTGATCCCATTCATAGAGGTGTAAGTCTATTCATGCATCACATCACGGATCTTATAAAAGTTTACATTTATGATGTTGAGAATTATGCTCATTCATTTGATATTTACTATAATGAGGTCAAGTTATTTTTCAAAGAGGTGGTCAACTCACATGAGTGGCACAAGAATGTTGGGCCACATATATCTTATGATAATATTTGGTAGAAGTTGGCTCACTTGATATGGATAGGTTATAGATTACATGGGCACTATAATTTGATTCAACACTTGGACATAATGACTCTTGAGAATTATTTTTTGCTATTGCTTGAAGACAAGTAATCTTGGGAAAAGGAGGACTGTAAAGTCCCCTTTTTCCTTAAGTGACATTTTTAGAATACTAGTAGCCTATTTTATTCTTTTAGGCTATTTCAGATATCATAAGGGAAATTTTGTATAAATCACTATTCACCAAGTACTATTCATTGGTACTATTCATGGATCACTATTCATGGTGACATGGCATAGTATTGAGGTGGCATAGTGATGAGGTGTATTAGGGGAATTTTTAGTGTGTGACCACTATTCACAAAATACTATTCATAGACACTATTCACATGTCACTATACACTCACACTATTTATGTGTCAATATTCATTAGAACTATTCATGAGTCACTATTCATGGTGACATGGCAAGTGATGCAGGTGATAATGACATTATTGAGGTGTCTTATGGATAAGGTGGCTTGGCCCACAAAGGGGAACTTTGAAATAAAAGGATGATTTGAAAGTGTGGAGACATTTAGCACATGTGAGATATCTTTAGCACATGTGGAAGACCTCTCACACATGTGAGAGAGAAATTGATTTGGAATCACATGGGGACACATGGGAAAGTCAAAAGTGGATGCCTTTGCACATGTGAGTGAATACCTCACACATATGTGAGAAAAAAATTGATTGTCAATCACATGGAGGCACATGAGGGAGGCCAAAAGTGGATTCCTTTGCACATGTGAGTGAATACCTCTTAGACATGTGAGAGATAAATTACACTATTCATGAATAGTGTAACCACTTCAAAGGATGGTGTGAATGATAGCTTCTTCTCCAATTTTATTCCCTGTCTTCTCTCCCTCTCATCTCTATTTATGGAGAGCCTTATCATTTGTAAATCATGTTATGTTAAAACCTCAAAGCCCCCCTTTGATCTTGAACTTGCATGTTTAACTTCCCCCTCTCTTTGGATTTAATCCATAGAGTTGTAATTATAGTCTTGGTGGTGAAAGATTATACCCTTTCGAGTTGTGATAATTCCATCCAAAAATTGTATTGGAGTTTCATTATAGATTTCAAATTCCAGTGTGCAGAGTGTAAGTGTTTCCATATTTTAGTGTGCAGGTTTTTAGATTGTGTGGTATTGCATTTGGAGGAGTCTTCTACATTTGTGTGTGTTGTTGAGTATAGTTTGGTGTGGTATTTTTCATCCTTGTATGAGGTTTTCATAGTTATTGTAATTTGAGTTATTTAATCAATGTAAGAGTTGTGAGGGTTGTTCAATCCCTTATTATAGATAATATTGAGAGTAGAGTGTTTGTATCCACCATTATTATAGGTGTGATATATGATATGTAATGAAATAATATGTCCTTTAGGACTTGGTATTATGCATATTTATCTATGAGTGTGTTTCAATAAGTTTGGTAGTAATAATAGTTTATGAGAATGTTTAAGTTTTTAATAACAACATTATATGTGGATTTTTATGTTGTTGATCATAAATATGAAATTTTATGTATCATAGGTGATTTAGGAAGTCTTGTTATTTTAGGTTTATGTGTTTAGTAAATATACCCCCTAAAAGGGATATTTCATCCAAGTTTTTAGTAGTTTCATGCCTTACTCCATATACAATTGTTGACATTCTCGATTGGCCTAGATCCACCTAATGTACTTGAATGGTCATGGATCTAACATACACAGTTAAATATACCTAGTTAGGTACTTTTAGCACTTTAAGTAGTTCAATTTAGATGCATATGCTTCACACAAGTCATAGTCAACTTGATTTATATATCCACCCACATGAGAGGGTTAGACACACTTACAATCTTATCCAAGCTATTCACAGATCATGATCCATTGAGTAGGGGTGGGAAATGATGGATTCAAAACTAGATAGATTTCTTGAGAAACCCATATGAGGATTGATCAAGATATCATCTTAGTCTAGGATATTCAATGATTTAATCACTATATACAATTACACACATAGGTTATCACCAAGTTCATATATTGGTTCATGTACCCAAAAAGGGGTGTTCATTCCTTTCCTCTCTCTTTACTCATCTTGACTCAGTTACTTTATTCAGCATAGTCATTTGCTTTTGATAATATATTAAGGACTAGTTTTTACATGTTTTAATGTAGGTCATTGTCTTGGATGATGTTTCAAATACATAGACCCAAATTCACATACTCAGACTCATCTACATGAGCTTCACTTCTTAGGTAAGTCTAGGTATGCTTCATTTTCCTTTATACTAATCACTTCACTTTGATGCATTTCTAGCATAAAGCGGGGGAATGTAATCACCTAAAAGTGGTATTTGGATGCTAAGAGTGTTTTTTGAGATATATTATTCTTTGCTTATCCCTAAACCTATCCTATAGAATTTACCACACTTTTCCAATCATTGTGTAGATCTTAGACATCTTCTGTCAGCCCAAACACATTCCCAAAACAACATTCCTAGATCATAACCTAGTGTGCCCAATAGTCTATAAGATGGACACTAGCACCATATTAAGGACACTAAATCCACATGGAGATAGTTTCCCCACCTTGGTACTAGTGTCCCTTGACTTAACTCTCCCAAATGGATATATTTTTAAATGTGTGCCCCTCCTAAAGTTGGCCTAGTCTCATCCACACAAGCTATAGATATTTATAAATACAAGACTATTTGACCTCTATAGAATATATGCAAATAAAATATAAAAGCCTATCCAGATAAGAAATAAGTTGAGAAAAATTAATGTATTTGATCCCTATTATGCCCTACTACATACTACCATGTATAGCTACCCTAAGCCTAGATTTCAAATATTTCAAATCTTAAACACACTCAAGGCATTCAAGACCATTCTCATTCTAACATTCACTTGAACTTGAATGAAGCACTAAGTGGGATAACTACATCAATCTTGATCCCTCATTAGAGTATTGGTATGTAGGAAACTCTATTCATAATGGGGTTTTAAGGATGTATATCCTATCCTAATAACAAACACACATTTTTGACTCATGCCATACATGCAAGGAGGATTAGGGTTTACACAATAAACCAAATTTTCTAAGCATAGTACAAAGTCTAAAATTTTATGCGTGTAGGAATAAAACCCAGAAACATAGGTGCAAATGCTCCTATAAAATAGGAATAGTCTTGTAAAGAGGACACTATCACCACTTTGAGGATACTATAGAAGTATGGTGCTACTATCCAGGTGGGGTGCTATTGTCTAGTAATTAATCATACCTAGGGACCTTATTGATGAGACTTAGACCTATCTAGAACCCAATTTTCAAAAGTTAGATTTTTTATGATAGTCATTTTTTAGATAAGTCTCTATTTATGCAAATTTATTAATATTTTTAAAAATTAAAAGAAGTCAAAATACATAATAAATCAATGATTACTTATTGTATATTATTTAACTAGTTTAGACATCCCAGCCCTTTAATATAACTTAGTTTTTACACGTTCAAAACCCTAAAAGGTTAAAATACATGCCATGATATTTATCATGAAATGTTATTAGAGTGAAATATGCACTCATGAAAATGTAAGATCTCTCCTAAAAATAATCACCACAATGAAACCATCATTTAAACTTGCATACATAAAAATAATTTTGCATAATAATCTCTCATAATTATATTCAAAAGTCTGTATGTGTCACTTAACCATCACAAATATAAAAGGGAATCAATATTAAATAGGCTAGAGAGGTTTTCACAATAACTAATCGGTTGTTTTGATCTCATTAAATATAGGATAATATACTATATAGGTGCACTCAAATAATTTATGTTCTCATAATAGTTTATCCTCAATAATATACAACAAATGTCATATTTTAGCTTACCTCCATAAGTGAGAGTGAACATGCTCACTCCAACACCTTCCTTTAAGCATATATTAAGAAGTAAGAAAAGAAGAAGAAAAGAGACCAAATTGGTCCTAGTAACTAGGCCTAATTAGGTACCCATGTAAAAGCATATAATAATAAGTAAGAAAAGAAGAAGAAAAGAGACCAAATTGGTCCTAGTAACTAGGCCTAATTAGGTACCCATGTAAAAACAACTAGGAAAAAATAGTTACCAAGATTAAAATGTGTCATCGTAAGGTACCCAAAAATTAGTAAAAACCATAGTGAAAGTGGAAAAGATAAATTATGTTATAAGGCATCTCAATCATGACTTGAAATATCAACACAATGTTATAGTATGTACACTCAATGGATTGAATCCCATAAAATAAAAGTGCACTCAATCAAGTGCCTCTAATAGAAATTATGGTATGCCAAGGTCAAATAAGGATCACAACATATGAATCAATATGTACACACACACACACACCCCAAATATTGAATTGAGTGTAGAGACTCAAAATGTATGTATGAGTCATCTAATCCCACTAGTCTAACACATGCCAATTGACATCAAATAGCTTCTTATATAAATAACACAGCTAACTAGAAAATATATAGATATAAAAGATTTTAATAATATTTCCCTAGTGGATATGGGATAGTCATGAAATTGAAGAATAAAGTGGTCATTATGTAGCGCACACACATGAATAAAAATCTCCATGTCACTCAATGTGACTTAAAAAAGGGCCTATCTTTGAGAGACTAAAAATGGCCTATCTAACAAACAATATCACCAAGTGATGCAATAAATTTTAGAAGGTAGTTAAACTATCAAATATGCCATCTATAAAATGAGAGAGACATGCTCTAAAAATAAATAACTACCTAACAAGGATCTCATAAAAAAAGGATCATCAAATTTTATTAGGAGTAATGTGTGGTCAAAAACATTGAGTGGTGGAGGAACATCACCTATATAGTCCACTCAAAGAATGTTGTTGAATTTACCAGTAATGATTAAAAAATCCACCCTAGATGAATATGAATGCTAGATGCATATGGTTGATATGAGTGGATGAAATATCTACAACATAATAATGCAAATTAACTATTGAAACCAATTATTTCACCCTAGAGGATGTTTTTGAAGCCTACTTTAATATTTTGGAAACATTGGAATACCTCTCATCTTGTGGGTTATCTATAGTATAGTTATACCTATAGGTTTAAAGGCTAGCTCCCTAGATTGACCTTTAAGTGCTTATCACCTACACTAAATTATTGCTCGTATGAAAAGGGGTAGAAATATGCATTAAAATAAACTAATATAATATGGTGATACACCATGAGGATCTCCAAGATGCTATCATACACCTTGCACTAAGATAAATGACCTACACTATTGGCTTCAAAGTCATAGAATACTCTAACCTTAGTATTTCAAAATAGAGGTGATATGCATGAAAACTACTCAAGGTAAGTGAACTAGAGATTAGTTTCAAACACTAAGGCTAATTTCACACTTTAAAATAGACTCATACACTTATAAACACTTCATGTGACCTACTAAAGTGGGGTAACCATGCATCAAACATGGAAGGATTGAGAGAAAGCAAGGATATATGTCAATCACTTAACTATTCATTATAAATCTCTTCACACACTTTGACAAGATATCATATGAACTAAAAACCAAATTTAATGTATTATTTAAAATCAAAGTAAAACATCAAACTAGTAGAGCTTCACCATACCAGGTGTGGAATTGGTTTATAAGAGCCAAAATGGCTAGAATTTATAGAATGTGAGAAAGGGGACAAAAACGTGGAGCTCATTGGTCACAATGCCACTTGTCAAGGCATAAAAATTAGTTATTTTATAGAGGGGTATAGTATAAAACATACTATGACATGTATCTTTGGATAAATATCCCTCCAAAGCATGAAACTCCTCAAACATAGCATAGAACCCTTTAACTACCTTCTTAGAAACACCCTTCATTATTTGGTCCTTCTTAAGCACTCCAAAGTAGACTAGGAATATATGCCACATGTGAACTATGATGGGGGGGTTAAGAAAAATATCCAACATGCATTAGGTGTGTCCTTAACTACTAGTATTCTTTTGGACAAGTGTTCTCATTGACTATAGTCACCATCATCATTCCTTCACTTATCCCTCACACATGTCATTCAAGTGACCTTCAATTTTCCAAAAAAAATACATGAAGGGGGTTCTATGAAACCTTTTTATTTTCCCCCTACTTCTAAATCCATTAGGTAGACCTTAAAAGCCTCTAAATTAAACTTATCACTTTCTCATTAGGTGGTCACTCTCTATTCTCATTACCTTCCACAAACTTCCTGAAGTGAATAATCTTGCAAAAGAGTTTGTGTGTTTTTATAAAGTAATAAATTGGAATGAAGATTTAGATTAGGTCTTAATTTTCCTTCCAAATTTATTATCATTCTTTAACTCTCCCTTGAACCTAAAAAACACACAAATTTTACCAAAAAAACATATTATATACCCTATCTATATAAATAGGGTACCATCCAATCTAATAGGAAGGATATTGAGGGAGTTATATGCAAGTATAAATCACTTTATTGATCATACTATCCCTCATAGATGCATATTTATTCACCTCTTTCCTAGTGGGTCATAATCAAGGGTTTTAGAGGGTTGAGTAGTTTTAACCTTTAGCATATGTTCATAAAATTTAGAGTTCAATATATGAATAAATCTCACTAGAAGAATTTTTAAGACCTTATTCAACATCTCCTATCTCTTTAGGTCTCGATTCTAAGTTTCTGTCCCAATGTGAGATTCTAAGGATGGCCTCTCGAGCCTTTCTTTGCATTCTATGTACCCTTAGTTATTCTTAAGCCATAAAATGACTTTACCATGACTCTCTTTGTAGACCAAAAGCTCCAAACAACCTTATATCTCCTCATTAAGGTAATCAAGTGTGTTATAAGGATTATCTTGCTTTGGGAATGATATTATCCCCCTTAGGGATTTAAGCCTAGTCTAGGCTTAGTGAACTTGACTGTCTTTGCATGTTTATGCTATCATGTTTTATTTATAGCACCTATGAGGACTTATTAATGTTTATTAATGTTAACCATGACTCCTTAAATCATTATAAAAGGTTTAAATAGTCCCCAACTCATATTTTAATCATTCTCATACTAAACCTATAAGCTATGTTTTTTTGGGAGTGTCCTATGTTCATGACAGAACAAAGGGCACTTCCCCTATTGTCTTAGTTATTTTGAGGTCATGAGAGTATAAATCTAGTAATGGGGGAATTTTTCACAAAATATCACATATATATCATACTCTTAGAACCCCCAAACATCACCAAATCAAATTCAAACTTTGTATAGTAGTGATTGTGTTGCAAGGTTGGTGTATTAACTACAGGTTATTATGTTGAAACCCTCCATAATTTATTTTCCTATTATTATCATCATGTGACATGGCCATAATAATTTTTAATATGTTCTCAACATGTACAAAACCTTAATATTATTTTAAAACTCCTTGAAATCATGTGACATGACCATAATAATTTTTAATGTGTTCTCAACATGTCTAACACCCTAATCTTCTTTGCCAACTTCTTGAGGTTCACTCTAATCTTAGGACAAACTATGTAATGTGTTGACTATATTGTTCACTTAGAAAGAGTATATACCTATAGGTGAAAATTTAATTTTATAACTTATGTCTCATGCTTTAATGCCTCCTTGAATTCATCAAGGTCACTTCATAGTCACTAAGACTTGTTCACACCATGTATATGTTAGGCCAACATCTAGACTATTATGCTCTAGTACACTGTCACACTATAGTAAATTGTAGGTGATCATTATAAGGGTTAAAATGAAATTTTTAGATGATTATTTAACTCTTGAAACCTATATTCCACATCTTAGGGTCTCTTTAAAGTTTTTGGATTCATCTCCAATAGGTAAGGGTTCATGTTTGTAGGGTTCCCATCTCTAGGTTCATATCAAGAACTTGTAGGTGCCTACAGTCAACTTGTAAGTGACCTTTTTTAGGATAAAGGTACACTTTTAGGTGATGATATAGGTCAAGACCCTATACTTCAACCCCTTTATATGTTATTTGATCCACTAGTGTCTTTATCACCTCAATAGGGTCAATTTCTATGTATACATGCTTCTAGCATGCCACCTTGGACTATAAGGCCATTTGAAATTCAAAACAATGTAGAGAACACTGATATTCTACAATGAAAAGTTGCATGGATTAGAATCTTTCCTTTATTACCTTATAATGGTCAATTACCCAACCTATCATGTCAAAACACTACCCCTATGATTGGGTCACATCATGGAAACATCTGGGTGTGTTTAGACCTCATGTATTTCACTATGGAAGGATTGGAAGAAATGTGAAAACCCTATTACATAGACTTAAAGGAAACTTATCCCTTAAGTAATTTAATCAACTTGTGAGCATGATTCTCAAGTCTTCCTACAACCTTTAAACTTCACTAAGATTGTTATGACATCCTTAAACTCTTCAAACCTCTATGAAGGTCTCAAATAGGTTCAAATACTTGCACTCCAGCTACTCTATCCTCTGTATGAGCTTCATGTAGATGTACATCAGTAGCATACAAGGTATAACTTTGTATATATAAGAATATGTAGTCTCAATAAAACTTAAACCATAATTGGATATCTCAAACATATCATTTCCACATTAGGATTTATCTCAACACTTTGAAAACCTTTTCACTACATCACCATGACTATGTAAGGAGACAAATGATTATCTATAAGTGGATGCTTGTAGGAAACTAACTACACATATATGTTTCTTGATTGTGTTTTATATGAAACACCCTTGAGACCAATATTTATAATGGAAGGTGATTACCATGGCATTTGATAATTTCAAACATAATATCATTCTTTGTTTGGAACCACTTATAGGAAAGAGAAACCTCTACAGTTGATGAACCTACCTACAATATAGTAAAAGAGCTACTACCTAATAAACTAAGATATTTTTCTCACCAACTCACCTCTAAAAATTTAATAAAATATGTAAACTATTAGATAAGGATATACACACTATCTAGAAACACTTTCATCAATTGGTTCATACAAATCAACCCAAAGTAAGAGGAAACCTGAAGGTGATGGGGATGAGCATGCAGGAAAATATAGTAGACTTATTAGCATTGGTTCATAAACCATATGTAACCAATATTATAAATCTTAACATGTATTTTAAGTAGACTAATTTTAATAACATCCTTCATAGGAATTTGACCTAATTCCTCTCCTTCTAGCCATATAATCAAAAAACCATTTGACTATCCCTGCATGCTAAGAAGAGTGATGGAGGAGAATAATGGTTTTATGCCAATTTTTGGACTTAAAACGCTGATAAAATGTGGAATTGAGATCAAGGGACCTAAAGGGTCATTTACAAGCCTTCCACATGTGTCAAAATACCTGCACAAGTTATACAACTACACAAATCTCTTCCTTTTTCAACTATTTATTGTTTTGATGTAGCAACCTACAAGTTTTTAGTTAGGAATGACATGTCTAAAAATAAATTAACATGGATTATGTTTATAAACACTTATACACCTTGACCTTCTAAAGAAACTATACAAACCTTCATAAATGATGCAAAATGACCCCTAACATGACATAGACTATCTAAGGACTAAAAGTGACCATGACAAAGCTAATGACATATCACATGACATTTATAATACCATAATACACTATATGAGACCCAAATAGGCCTATATACAAGTTTTATAATATAGGGGTTTGACCTATTTTGACTTGAGGTCAAAATGGTCAACATTCTTGGCAATTTCCTAGGGGTGGTATGCTTACTGTGCCACTGAGTAGTAGCCTACTCCTATCCATTGGGCTATGGAGTCACCTATACACAATTTTGACACTAAATTAATTTTAAAACCACATCAAAATAAAATAAAATACACATAAAACAAAACACACATCTATTCTCAAAAATAATTATGGAACACACACACACACACACACTCAACTAAAACTAAGACACACACCTATCCTAATATTTACAAGACCTCACACTTTAGGTGAAGGAAAACTTACCATGCTTAAACCATGGTCAAAGATGGTTCCTCTTGCATATTTTCTACTCCATGAAAGCAATCTAGCATGTGAAGAATGTTTGTAATCAAAAACTTGCTCATACTGATGGTAGAAAAGCTCACCATCTTTAGCTCTTCTTTTGTCTACAAATATGATACATTGAGCTCTCAAATATGCTCCATTTTTAATTCTAAGAAGATTATTTGAAATTACAATCTTATTGACTCTTTCCATGTCTAATTTTTACTCTCCAAACTATAAACTAGGAGTGATTAAAACTGTCTCACCTTCACTCTCTTCACTATCATGGTGCTCTAGATGTATGAGACTATCAAACTTACTTTACTATTGTTACAACATATATGAGAGTGGGTCAACATCAAAATGAGTTGCTAGTTTATCCTTGAACATAAAAAATTCTACCTTGACTTCACTAGGCCCCTCTATAACTATAAGTTCTTTGACAGTAGTAAGACATACACTCTCATGCTTAGTAAGGCATTCTCTTCTATACTCAATAAGACACTCAAACATTTACTTTAAGCTCATTAGCAAACATATCATTAGATTCATGATTCTTTTAAGGAGGAATAGCCTTAATTAGCTGATTAAATTCTTACCTTATTACTTTAAACCTTTGCCATAAGTCATATTCTTCATCATGAATGTCATCTTTAAGGGTTGCTTCATCAATTTTAGGTATAATTACATGGTTCTTCTCACCATAGTGATCTATCATGATCTTCAAGCTATCATCATCATATACATGGATCAAATAATTACCTTCAATATTTTGTGATGAATAATGATAGATTCTTACCTCAACTTGATCATATGCTCCTTCATGGATGATATAGGTGTTTGATCTGAAGTTCAGCTTAGAAAAAGTTTCCAAGTCATGATGAAAAAAATTACATAGAATAGAGCTCATTGATAGCTTTCTGGCACTTTTTGTAGTTTTAATAAAAGGATACCATATGCAAAAGTTATAGGTTGTTGAAGTTTTGGTTCGATAGGGAAAATATGGTGTCACAAGATGACATGTCATAATGTGAATGTGACAAGTGGACCAATCAGATGGTGACACATGCAAGTCAACAAGAGTCCATAGAAACTTCTATATTTTATATTGTAATGTATTTAAAATTGTATTTAAATTTCAAAGTCTATATAAATCCCACTAATGAGGGATAATTGTTTTTAAAATATTGTAATTATTCCTTAGTAATATTTTAAAATTACCAAGCGAGCCCCAGCCACATGGGAGAAACCAGCTTGCCACATAAGCCATGAGAAATGCTGAGTCATAGGAGCTCAAGATAATGATGAGTTTGGGTTATTGAAATGAATGCCACATCCAACTACCTCATAGAACATGAGAAGAGGGCATGGAAATTAGTGAATAGGCTAAAGTTGGTACTTGAACCAATGTACCATGCTAAATTGGTAACTTGAACCAATGAACTCAGGATAAGATAGGTGCAACACCCAACAACCCATGCTAAACATGGCATACCTACCAATGTATATGCTAAGTATGGCACCTTGATCCCACCAAAAGGGGGCATTGACATTATGTAAGCTGGCCACCTCACTTTAAAAGTCATAAAGACATTTTGAATTTGCCAAATGTGGGACTAAATGGATAGCCCAAGTGCCCAAGTAGAAAGGGAAGAGATTTGAACTCGTGACCTGCCATCCAAAAGGGATAGGCCTTGACCACTTGAGCTATAGGTTCATAAACAATATAAAAGGCATGAACCTATATTTAAATTTAACCTTTGCAGGACTGTGTATTTATTTTTAATAGGCCAAGAGCTAGTTTTAAGCTTGGAGATAGCTAGCTAATGGGATTTTCTCCAATATCCGACCTTATACATAGAGGGTAAACCTTTTTAGTTATTTTTTATAATTAAAAAGAGAATGTTTTTTATTATTATTTGGATAGACCAATAGTTTTAATGAAGGACCAAAGCACATATGGAAGGGGATTGAAGACTGAGGAAGGATTTTATGTGACCAAGATTTGAGTATATCAGTGAGGTGGAGTTCTTGGGTAAAGATCAGACCTAAGGGAAGTTGTGCATCATTTCCAAATAATTTGTAAGCCATTTTTTCCACAAATTTAAGAGAAATGGTCCTCACTATTGGGTAGAGTTAGAAACGTAGGCAATAAATGCTGAACTCTATTATCAATGTCAGATGGGAATATTGTCTTATTTACATGATTTTTTATTCAGTTTTTTAATTTTTAATTAATCAAGAATTACATGCAATTTTTAAAATTAGAAAAATTATGACATTTGAATTAAATCAAAATCTAGTTTTAATGGTAAATGGAAGTAACAAGTCTTTTGAAAATTCTAATCCAATTCGATAATCGAAAATACTTTTGCCAAACATTTTGCAAGTTCTTTTGAGTATTTTCAAGAATTTGTTAAGTTTGATAAATTTAGAATCCATATTTTAAACATCACTTTGAGTTTATCAGTGGTGTTTATAGATCAAGTTGGTATCAGAGTAGTTAGAAAGCTAGGTTAGCTTCTCATTGTGATTTGACAATTGCTTTCAGTTTATTGGTTATCCATATCACTTGATTAGATTGTAGTGTGTAGTTGTGGAAGCAGTGTATTTGCAGGAAACCATGGGCAAGTTGTCACAGATTAAGGCCATCAAATATGAAAATGCAATCTTGAGATGCCAAAAATTTTCACTTGAATTGCAAGTGGCGAAGTTAAAATCAGAGCTCAAATCCAAGGATGAGCTCTTGATTAGATTGCAATGTGGTGAGTGTGAAAAGGTAAAGCCTTCTACTTCAGATGTAGAGACTATGATTGAGTGTGATGTAAGTTTTTCACCACAGGAATCTTCATCTTCTTCTACCATTTCAAATTCAGATTCTAGTAATATTTTTTTTGGTGATTTTGAAAGATAAACTAAGGGCATATGATCTAAATTATTGTTTAAAATGGGTTATAATGGAGAAGGACTTGGTAGAGATAGCCAAGGTATGTCTAACCCAATTCAGGTTGAGCATAGACCTCTTCATGTAGGTTTGGGTTATACTAGTGTGCAGGTGGATGATGGAGAAGTTTCTTCCATGGCTAAAAGAAGACGAGCTTCCAATAGCAAAGGTTTTAGGCCACTAGTTCAAAGGTGTAAAGGTAAAAGAGGTATTGAGATTCCACCTCCTGATTCTTACACTAAATCTTTTGATCCAATAGATACTTTTAAGAAGTTTGGATATAATGTATAGAAGATAATGCAATCATTTCCATGCACTTTTTGTGGGATGAATAACCATAGTGCTAAGACTTGTTGGAAATGAAATGCTTTGTTTAAGCAGATTGCATGTTTGAAAGACCATTCTCATGTTAAGTTGGGAATTGGTAAAAGGGGACCCTCACCTAAGAAGGATGTTTGCACTCATTGTAAAGTGAGTGGATATAGGATTGATAGATGTTTTAAGCTTCATTCATCTTCACATTCAAGTAATGTTAAAACTAAGATGATTTACAAAACTCTCACTAAGGTTAATGAATCTAATTCAATCCATAATGTAGTTGAAAATACAACCTCGGATAAGGTACAACCTACAAGTGAAAATCCATTTAAGAGGTTAATTCAACAATTTTTTCAATTACATATGGCAAAGCCCAAATTGATAAAGTATGCAATTGATAATGAATCCACAGAGACAATCAATTTCACTAGGAAGAAAGAATTGGTTAAGTGGATTATCACTACATTCTTTTTGCAAAGCATGGTTAAGAAGTCACCTAAGGGAATGAACAAGCTTTGATAGATGTAGATTAGAGTTAGTGGGAACACTTCAAGACAGGTTTACCATATGAAGTTTTTCAATTCCCACTTTTTGATAACTCTAAGTTTTGTGATCTCTAGAATATACTGTATGGGTAGTCTAATAATAGATAAAGACATTAACTCATTTGAAACAGTTGGGGATATAGCAGAGTGATGTTGTGAGTTGTTTCCTTACAACATTTGATAATTATACTGCTATTTTCTAAAATGTATCTATTTTTGGCACATGGATGTATAGATGCATTGTAAGACCCTATGGGCATGTTTAGATGTTAGGCAATATACACTTTGTGTTTTTTTCATTTGCTTAGCATATAAGTCCCATACCAAGGCATTGTATTGTAACTTGTCTACACCATTTATTGTATGTTGTCAGCATTATAAACTTGTCTTGCAGTTACATTAGGAGTTGTTTTAGTTTTTGGCAATTCATCACTTTATAGTATGTGACATTTGGGCAGGTATTTTGATATGTTGTAATCAGTTTGGTAGTCATAGATTCACTTACTCGTGCCTTTTGGATTAGGCATTTTTTCAATTTGATTGTGAATCATTTTAATGTAATTGTTTATATCTCTTGCTACAATTGGGTTCTATGTGATGTGATGCAGTAGACAAGTTATAAGATTTCAAGTGATATTAGACTTTTAGAGACCAAATTCCTCTTTTGTAGGAAGGTGTGATCTGGAGTTGAGTTCAGAAAAATTTTCTAAGTCATGATGAGAATAACTTCACAACATAGAGCTCGTCGATAGCTTTCTAGCACTTTTCTTGATTTGCAAAATGGACACCATATGCAAAAGTTATAGGTTGTTGAAGTTCTAGTTCAATAGGGAAAATGTGGTGTCACAAGATGACGTGTCATAATGTGAATGTGACAAGTGGACCAATTAGATGGTGACATGTGGAAATCAACAAGAGTCCATAAAAACTTCTTGATTTTATATTACAATGTATTTGAAATTGCATTTAAATTTCAAAGTCTGTAGAAATCCAACCAATAAGGTATAATTATTTTTAAAATATTGTAATGATTCCTTAGTAATATTTTA
This sequence comes from Torreya grandis, assembly GCA_037957365.1. Lineage (NCBI taxonomy): Eukaryota > Viridiplantae > Streptophyta > Pinopsida > Cupressales > Taxaceae > Torreya > Torreya grandis. The sequence goes on from JARHVA010005061.1 coordinate 210,152, forward strand.
AAATTACCAAGTGAGCTCCAACCACATGGGAGAAACCAACTTGCCACATAAACCATGAGAAATGCTGAGTCATAAGAGCTTGAGATAATGCTGAGTTTGGGTTACCAAAATGAATGCCACATCCATCTACCTCATGGAACATGAGAAGAGGGCATGGAGATTAGAAAATAGGCTAAATTTTGTACTTGAACCAACCTACCATGCTAAGTTGGTAACTTGAACCAATGAACTCGGGATAAGATTGGTGCAACACCCAACAACCCATGCCAAACTTGGTGCACCTACCAACGTGTATGCTAAGTATGGCACCTTGAGCCCACCAAAATGGAGCATTGACATTATGTAAGTTGGCCACCTCACTTTAAAAGTCATAAAGATGTTTTTAATTTGCCAAATGTGGGACTAAATGGATATCCCAAGCGCCCAAATAGAAAGGGAAGAGATTTGAACTTGTGACCTGCCATCCAAAAGGGATAGGTCTTGACCGCTTGAGCTATGGGTTCAGAAACAATATAAAAGGCATGAACTTGTATTTAAATTTAACCTTCGCGAGACTGTGTATTTATTTTTAAGAGGTTGAGAGCTATTTTTAAGCTTGGAGATAGCTAGCTAATGGGATTTTCTCTAATATTCGACCTTAAACACAGAGGGTAAGCCTTTTTAGTTATTTTTTATAATTAAAAAGAGAATGTTTTTATTATTATTTAGATAGACCAATAGTTTGAATGAAGGACCAAAGCACATACGGAAGGGGATTGAAGACTGAGGAAGGATTCTATGTGACCAAGCTTTGAGTATATCAGTGAGGTGGAGTTCTTAGATAGAGATCAGACCTGAGGGAAGTTGTGCAGCATTTCCAAATAATTTGTAAGCCATTTTTTGTACAAATTTAATATAAATGGTCCTCACTATTGGGTGGATCTGGAGATGTAGGCAATAAATGCCAAACTCCATTATCAATGTCAGATGGTAATATTGTCTTATTTGCATGATTTTATATTCAATTTTTTATTTTTAATTAATCAAGAATTACATGCAATTTTTAAAATTAGACAAATTATGACATTTAAATTAAATCAAAATCTGGTTTTATTGGTCAATGGAAGTAACAAGTCTTTTGACAATTCCAATCCAATTAGATAATTGAGAATACTTTTGCCAAACATTTTGCAAGTTCTTTTGAGTATTTTCAAGAATTTGTTAGGTTTGAGAAATTCAAAATCCATATTTTAAACTTCACTTTGATTTTATCAGTAGTGTTTACGGATCAGTGTCAAGGTCAATTTTCTCAAAATAAGTGTAAATATCATGTTCATAAGCATTTGCACCATATCCATCTAGAAACAAATCATAAATTCCATCAAACATGGAATAAGTACCATCATCCATAATAGATTCCTCATTATCATTTATGACATAATTCAAATTGGATCTTGCCTCTACATAGGGCTCAATGTGGAACCTAACAAGTGGTTGAGTTCTTATGGTCACTTTTGCTCCATATCTTATCCTAAAGGATAAGAAGGATCAATAAAATAAGAAGTAGTCTCCTATCTTGGATGTGAAATCCCTTGAGAGGTGATAGCAAAATAAGTAGGCAAGTCAACAACCAAAATGTCTTAGAGAATGGGGAAGCTTAGGCAAGCATGCAAGAAAACATTTAACTCTTTGATCAATCCCACTAAATTTGCAAGTGTACCATCCAACTAAATAACTCCTTTACTATGTGGTTCATAATTTAGACCCAATTTGTCATATACAACCTTGGTCATCATTAATATGCTATCTCCACTATCAACTATATAATTATGAAAAAACTTATCCCCCACAATGAGAGTGAGGTAGAAAGGTGGAGGCTTCTCAGACTTAGAAGAGGGTTCCACAATGTTATTAGGAGAATTGGTAAGATAAACATTACTATGACCATGAATTGGTGATAAATGACTAACATGGATATTGGACAGTTATTTTTTCAAGAGATCTTTTTGTCTAGGCATACGAAGGGCATCCCAAAGAGAGATTATTGCCTTAGCATTTTTTAATAAATCCATAATTTTTAGAGGATTGCTTACTTTTTATTGAGTCCTTGGAGTCAAGCAAGTGTTTTTATCTTGGGGTATTGATGTAATTTGAATATTCCTTCCAACATTTTAATTTGGAGGAGGTGTAGGAGTATTAGGGACTACCATATTTTCAGTCATACTTTAATGCCTTGTAAGAGGATTGTTTATAATTATAAGCACACCATTCGCATCTCCTAGATCATTCCTATTAATTATAGTATTATTTTCAATATAAGTTCCTTGATTAAGAACATATGTGTCTTCAACTAAGAAGTTGGTGAAACATACTCCTTGAGGCTACCAATCTTTGCTTACTTGTATAAGGACTTCATATTTTGATGATAGTTGAGGAGTTACTCCTCTTTGAGAAACTATAGCTTTCTCTCCACCTTCATTTGCATCCATGAAGTAACCTTATTTCCATTCTTCTCCTTGGATCAAATTTTTATGCCTCAATACCATCTGTCTTGTGTTGGTTATTGAAGTAGGATTGTATGCATTGGTAGGCTTATTGAAATTAGGCTACCCTTGACCTCTCCCTTTCCCATATTATTGACCATATTGATAATAATAAGGGTAAGTATTTTTATGACAAATTTGTTACTTAATTATTACCTAAGCTAAGCTTTTAAGAACTAAATTCTTACATATTTATCCATGGAGTCATCTACCTTCTTAGTAGTAGTCCTTGACTTGGCATTAGCATTAGGAACTTGGGAAACACATGGAGCAGTAGTAGAAGTATTTGGTAGCAGAGGCATAGACACTTTTAGAGGAAACTTCCTATCTTATATGAGGTCATTCTCAGCTCTAATGTAAAGGTCATATTATTAAGGTAAGTTTAAACCACCCATGGATTGTATCATGATGCCTATATCAGTGTCAATGGACCTCAATTATGTAGGAAACACAAAGCTATCACTTGGTCTTATGGGAGGAGGTAACCTATGGTAAGTCCTTTGGAATTTCTCACTCAAATAATGTGTTGTATCCTTTGGGGCTCTTTGAATCACATTGAGTTAGTAAGTGTTCTCATAAAGTATGATCAATCTTGTCTTTAAACTTTGAAGTTAACATCTCTCTAAAATCATCCCATGATGTGATCTAACAACCAAAAACATTCCTATACTCCCTATAAGGTACATGGCAAGGATTCTAATGCCAATGTTGACCTCACTGACATTGTGTAAACTAAAAAAAGTTTGATATATCCCTAATGTTCTTACTAGGAGTGACATGGACTTCCCCATTGAATGTAGGAACACTCTATATAGCATTAAGGGGAATGCCATCATAAACATCAAGATGGATTGGATTTTTAGTGTTAAAGGATAGAAAGGCATGCTACCTAGTCATGTTTTATTCAAGTTCTCCCTCAATTCCTTAGTATTATATGCTAACAAAGTCCTCTTGATCTTCAAAGGGTAGAATAGACTAAGGATGTTGAACTCCAAAGGGAGGCTCAGGTTGAAGAGGTGGATTGATGGGATTGAAAAATCTATTAAAAAAAGACCTATTAAGGACCATGAAGTATGATCATAAATATATGACAAAATAATGGTCTAAAACTAGATTTTACCTTGAATGGATTCACCAAATTATGAGTAAAACACCATACATAGTTGTGATGTTGTCAAAACCAACATTCACCTTGACAAGTTGTCTTTAAGACAATGGTCCCACTGAGCATGCGATAATTTTTTTCACCAAATATCACACCCTAAATGAGGTTGTTCAAGCCTACTCTAATATTTGGGCAACATTGGAATACCTCTAATCATGTGGGTTGCCTATAGTAGAGGTAGACCTCTAGGTTTAAGGTCTAGCTCCCTAGATTGACCTTTAAGTGCTTATCTCCTGCACTAATTGATTAATTATATGAAAATGGGAAAAAATATGCATGAAATTAAACTAATCTAATGGGGTGATACACCATAAGGATCTCCACTATGCTATCAGACTCCTTGCACTAAGATAAATGTCCTAAAATACTAGCTTCAAAGTCCTATAATATTCTAACATTAGTATTTCAACATGTAAGTGAGCTAGAGATCAATTTTAGACACTAAGGATACTTTCAAACTTGAAAATAAACTCATACACTTAGAAAAACTTCATGTGACCTACTATAGTGGGGCAATCTTACATCAAACATGGAAAGATTGAGAGAAAGCAAGGATAGATGTCAATCACTTAACTATTCACTATACATCTCTTCACATGCTTTGAAAAGATATAATATGAAATCAAAAACATATTTCATGTATTATTCAAAAGTAAATTAAAACATCAAACTAGTAGGGCTTCACCATACTAGGTGTGGAATTAGTGTACAAGAGCTAAAATGGTTAGTATTTATAGAATGTGAGAAAGGAGAGAGAGAAGTGGAGCTCAAGGGTCATAATGCCACTCTTCAAGGCATGAGAATAAATTATTTTTATAGGGGTAGATTATAAAATAAACCATGAAGGTCTCTTTAGAAAAATGTCCCTCCAAAGCATGAAAATCCTCAAATATGAAGTAGGACCCTTAAACTACCTTCTTGGAAATTGCCTTCATCATTTGGTCCTTATTGAGCACTCCAAAGCAAACTAGGAATAGCTGACACATGTGCACTATAATGGGGATTGTTAATAAAAATATCTAACATGCATTATGTGTGTCCTTAACCACTGGTATTCTTTTAGATAAGTGTTATCACTACCTACTGTCACCATTATCCTTCCTTCACTCATCCCTCACACTTATCATTCAAGTGACCTTCATTTTTCCAAAAAATATATGTATGGGGTGCTATGACACCTATAAAGGGTCCCCCTACTTATCAATAAATCAAGTAGGCCTTCCAATTAGACTTATCACTTTCTCATTAGGTGGTCACACTCCATTCTTATTACCTTCCATAGATTACTTGAAGTGAAGAATCTCACAAAAGAGTTTATGTGCTTGTATAAAGTAATTAATGGGCATGAAGAGTTATATTAGGTGCTAATTGACCTTCTTAATTGATTCTCATTATTTAAATCTCCCTTGAACCTACAAAACACATAAATTTGTCAATAAAACCTATTATATATCATATCCATAAAAATAGGGTACAAACCAATCTGATGTGAAGGATATTGAGGGAGTTATCTATAATTATAAATCACTTTCCTAATTATACTATCCCTTTTGGATGCATATTTATTCACCTCTTTCCCATCGATTCATTAGCAAGGGTTTTGGAGGGTTTTGAGTAGTTTTGACCTTTAGCATTTGCTCATAAAAATTAGGCATTTAATCTATGAAAAAATATCATTAGAATCATATTTAGGACCTTGTTCAACATCTCCTCCCTCCTTAGGTATCCATTCTAAGTGTCCATACTAGTGCGAGCTTATAAAGATGGCCTCTCAAGCCATTCATTTCATTTTATGTACCTTGAGTTATTATAAAGCTTTAAAATGACTTTCCTATGACTTTATCTACCCAAAAAAAGATCAAAAAAAACCTTATATCTCCCCATGAAGGTCATAAAGTGTGTTATAAGTCTTATCTTTATTTTGTAATGAGATTAACCCCCCTTAGGGATTTAATCCTACTCTAAGCTTAGTGGACCTGACTTTGTCTTTACATGTTTAGGCCATATTATTTGATAAATAACACTTGTGTGGCCTTATTTATGTTTATTCATGTTATCCATGACTCCATACACCATTATGAAAGGTTTCAAGAGTCCCCAACTCATCTCCTATTCATTTTAATACTAAACCTACAAGGTGTATTTTTCTGGAAGTGCCCTCTATTTGAGATAGAATAGAGCGCACTTTCCCTATTATATTAGTTATTTTGAGGTCATAAGAGGATAAATATAGTCATGTGGTGGGATTATTCACAAAATATCAGGTCTATATCATACTCTTATCACCCCTAAACATCACCAAATCTAAGGTAGACTTTGTATAGTAGTGATTGTGCTGCAAGGTTGGTGCATCGATTATAGTTGTTGTGCTAAAACCCTCCATTCTCTATTTTAATATGATAAGAATCATGTGACATGTTTATAATAATTTATAATATTTTATCAACATTTAAAATAACCTATTATTCTTTTCCAACTGCTCAAATTACACTCTAAACCCAGGCCAACTTATGTATTGTGTTGATTGTATTGTTCACTTAGAAAGAGCATATACTTGTAGGTGAAAATTTTATCTTAGACCTTGTGTCTCATGATTTAATACCTCCTTTAATTCATAAATTTCACTTCACATTCACTACTACTTGTTAACATCATTTATATTATAGGCCAACATCTAGACTATTATGCTCTAGTGCACTGTCACACTACAATCAATTATAGGTGACCATTCTGAGGGAAAAAAGGACACTTGTAGATGATTATTTAACTCTTGAAACATATGTTACACATCCTTGTGTCTATTTTAATTCTTTGGATTCATATCTAACTATAATGTTTTCATATTTTCAAGGTTCCCATCTCTAGGTTCATATCATGAACTTGTAGGTGCCTATAGTCAGCCAATAGGTGACATTTTTTAGGACAAAGGTACACTTGTAGGTGATGATATAGGTAAAAAAAATGTACTTCCAACCTGTTTATATTTTATTTGATCCAATAATGTCCCTATAACCTCAATAGGGTCACTTTCCATGGATATATGTTTTTATCATGCCACCTTGGATTATAAGTCCATTTAAAATTCAAATAGTTGTAGAGAACACTAGCATTCTAAAGTGAGAATTTGCATGGATTAGAAGCTTTAATTTATCACTTTATCATGGTAAATTACCCAACCTATCATTTCAAAACACTTCCCTTATTATTTTTTCACATCATGGAAACATCTAGGCTTGTTCAGACCTCATGGATTTCACTATGGAAGGATTGGAAGCTGTTTCAAAGAATTTAAGGTAGCTTGTCCCTTAAGTCAGTTCATAAACTTGTGAGCATGATTCTAATGTCTACCTAACACATTTTTAATTTACCATGATTTTTATGACATCATTCAACACTTCAAACCTATATTAAGGTCTTAAATAGGTTCAACCACTTACACTCCAACTACTTAGTCCTCTATATGAGATTTTTGTAGGTGCACATCAACAACATACAAGGTAGAAATTTATATATAGAAGAATATGTTGTCTCAATAAAACTTAAACCATCATTAGATAGCTCAAACATATCATTTCCACCTTAGGATCTATCTCAACACTTTTAAAACCTTTTCATTACATCACCATGACTATGCAAGGACACTAATGATTGCTTATAAGTGGATGTCTGTAGGAAACTAACTACACATATATGTTTCTTGATTGTGTTTCATATGAAATAGACTTAATACCATGATTTTTAATGGAATATGATTAACATGGAATCTTATAAGTGTAAACATCATATCCTTATTTGTTTTGAACCACTTACAAGAAAGAGAAACCTTTACAGTTGATGAACATGCCTGTAACATAGCAATGGAGCTCCTACCTAAAAATTTGAGATGTTTTGATAATAAAATAACCTTAAAACATGAAATAAAATATGGAAACCATTATATGAGTATATCCATACTATCTAGAAACACTTTCATTGATTCATTCACATAGATCAACCCAAACTAAGAGGAAACCTAAAGTTAATGGGGATGAGAATTTAGGAAAAGATAGTAGACTTATTATCATTGGTTCATAAAGCATATAAAACTAATATTCTAACTCAAACCATGTATTTTAATTATAATAATTTTAATAACATCCCTTAAAGTCATTTTAATTGGTTCCTCTCCTTGTATCTGTACCATCAAAAAACCATTTGACTATCTTTGCATGCCAAGAAGAGTGATGGAAGAACAAAATGGTTTTATGAAAATTTTGGTACTTAAAATGATAATAAAATGTGTAAATGATATCAATAAACCTGAATGTTCACTTCCAATACTTCCAAACATACCAAAGCACCTACATAAGATGTAGAACTACCCAATTCTCTTCCTTTTTCAACTATTTTCTTGTTCCAATATAGCAACCTATAATTTTTTTAGTTAGGACTGACATGTCTGACAAGAAACTAACATGAATTACATTGATAAACACTTAGACACCTTGAACTTCTAGGGAAACCATACAAAACTTCATAAATGCACAAAATGATCCCTAAAATGATAGATTATCTAAGGACTAAAAGTGACCATGACAAAGATAATGGCATATCACATGACATTGTTAGGACTAGAGTACACCCTATGAGACCCTAATAGACCCTTATATAAGTTTTATACTATATTTTGGTTGACATATTTTGACTTATGGCTAAAATAGTCAATAGTAACATATAAAATAGTGTCAGGATGATCAAGACTAACATCTATAATCTTAGGTTTCTTAAGCCTAAGTGAAGATGAAATATAGATCAACATCCTCACAGAGATAGGAGTGAATAAAGTATGGATATTTACCATAAAATTATCCATCAAATATGACTCACATATTGAATAACCAATGCCATGGAAAGAAGTCCTTGTAATAGGATGTATAGGGATAACAATGCCATGTAGATGCTTCCCAATACCCACAAGTCTAGTAGTGTGACCCATGGAATAAAACATGTGGGATCCAAATATAGTGGTATGATTCTTAAAATAGGTAGGAATTTATGCACATGGAATATAACTGGGATATATAGAGTGTGAAATAGCAGTATACACATAAGCATCATCAATATTAATAGGATCAATAGGGATAATGGGTTGCTCATGCTCTAGTAGGTCACATTTTAAAATTGCATCAAGTGGATGAGTGTTAGATGTATGATTACATGATGGACAAGAACTGAATGCATGAATGTCTAACATATCATTTTGGTGTTACATGTTAGTGATTTTTTTATATAGTGAATAAATCAGGTAACCCTTTCTATGAATGAGGGAGCACAAAAAGAAATTTTGGTTCACTAATTTACTATTCAATTATTGTAGTGCTAGAAAATATGCCTTTATAGAAGGCACAATAGGAAAAAAAAATCACAATATCATAATGTGCATAAATATGAGCAAAAAAAAGAGGTATATGTTCCTATTTTGTGTAATAAATAATATATGGTGTAAGTGCAACATCCTAATGAGATGTGTTTTCACTAACAAATTAAGGAGGAGGAGGATATGCCAAAGGTTCCTTATGCTTATCACTATCAAAAATCATATTTTTGTAAATATGAGAAGATAGGGGAGGAACATGAACAATATCACCAATAAAAAATCTTCATTAAGAGAGCAAGGAGAAGGAAGAGGAACTGTTGGAGGTGAAGTGACCTCCCCAAATAATGTTGCAATAGAATATCAAACCTCCTTAAGTAACATGGCAAGTAAAATGTGATATTGAAAACTATATAAAATATTGAGGTGAATGAAAAAGTTAACTCATATTTTAAGGATGCAATCCTCACAATATCTTCCTCATATATAAGTTTTGGAAAGTCTTCAAACATAACTCTCCATAAGCCTTTCAAATGCAAATGCATCTTCACTTATTTTTTCATGTTTAGTAGTCGGAGGTTTTGAGGGGATTGCTAAATTTGATGTCTATTTTTTAATGTAAAAATGAGTTAAGAATAAACCTATCAACAAAAAATCAAAAAATAAGATATTTATAAATACACGATTATTTACAAATATTTGTTGCAAATGAAACAAAATCAAAAAAGGCCTCCTAAAAAATGAAATAGTCATTGGTATCTACCAAAAATGCATCCACGATAATTTCAAAATAAAATACAATGCACACTCAAATGTAGAAAATCAACCTCAATTGAAAATTTGTTACCAAATTTCAAATTGTGATGGTAATTACAATTGTGTGGTAAAATAAGATAGCCAAAGGGCATAAGTGTCACAAAACTAGAAAGAGGAGAAGGAGAGTGTAAATAGTTGTGTTTTCCTTATGAGAGGGTATAACCTTCTAATAGATCAGACCTCAACCTATGTTCTTCTACTAATGAGAGTGAAGGTGAGAAAAAAACTTCTCGTTTGACAAATATTATTCAAAGAAAATCCTTTATAAAGAAAGAGGAATTTATAATGCTTTTCAATCCCCCCTTTAAAAATGTTTGATTCTATAACGGTTCACCACCATGACAAAAAAACCAAATCCCCCCATTTTTAATAAAATGTGTCTATTTAAGAAATAATTTTGACCAAAATAAGTAATTGGTAACCTTTAACCTTCTTTTACTAGTTACTTTTATCAAAATTATAATTGCCACTTAGACGGATATGACTCTTGGTCATTTAAATCAATAAATATATATTTAATATTTAAAAAAATTAAACTTTGAATTAAAAAATATTAATTCATACATTTTAAATTCTATGAATTATTTTTTTGGGGAACATGATTAGTAAAGGAAATTGAAGGTTCTATGGTTGGTTTGAGTTTGATCGACTGTTCAACTAGAAAATGTCATTTTAGTCAAGTTCAAATAGTGGTGGGAGTCTAGATGGTGGTCATGATTTTTAGGAGTAGAGATTATTATTAATTGTTATCAAGCTTAGAAGGTACCAAGATAATCTAGTGATGGTGATTGGAGACCATTGATGTGGCTTGGGTATTGATGGAGGCTATGTAGAGGAGTGGTTGTCGATGAGCTTAGTTGTTTTGGTTGATAGTTGTTTGAAATATCCCAATGTAAATCATGATGAATATGTAATCCACTATATACATCAAACCAAGAAAATTCCATGAAAGTGTCAACAAGCTATTTTATGGAGTTCATGGTATCAACCAGGTAAAAACATTATATAACATGGATAAGAGCATCGAGGTCAAGCTACATGGATGAAGAGTATTGATCGAGAGAAGATGGGAATATTACTATTCATAATGGTTAAGATTTTGATGGAAAAAATAGGCCTAGGCAAAAATCAGGCCATGAGAGAATGCTCAAATGGAAAATGTAGTGGCAAGATCCTAGTTTGATGCCAAGACAAAGGATAACATACAAAATGTTTTTTACTTCAATACAAACCCCATAATGTGATATAAAATTCCAATTGATATGGTTGTAATACTAAACTATGTAATGTAACATGAGGCTAAAATCATCACTCCAACATGATGTAGGGGTTGAGTTAGGGTTAGAATAATGTAATGTGGTGTATTCTAATGCAAATGTAATGTAAAAATCTTAGAACCAATTTCTATAACTGATGCAAACATCAGGTCAAATGTAGAAAACAAACTCAATTAGACTATAATTCAAACTAGATCATAAAAATGATTTCAAATACTTAGATATGTATGGCCTTGTATGACCAATGCATAAAGTTTGAAAAAACAATGCAAAATTCCATCAACATTGAAAGGTATTGTCTACAAAATCAAATGTGTAGTTTCAAAAAGTTAATGGCTACATGGAGTATCTCTAATAACATATCAAAGTGAAATATGCATTCATGAAAATTCATGATCTCTCCTATAAATAATTAACACAATTAAACCATCATTAAGACATTACATACATAAAAATTAATTATTCACATTAGTCTCTCATAATGATATTCATGATTTTGTATGTGTCACTCAACCAACACCAATATACAAAGGAGTGCCTATTAAATAGGCTAGAGAGTTTTTCAAAATAATTAAGTGGTTTTTATGATCTCCTTAAATATATGATAATATACTATTTAGGTGCACTCAAAAAAATTATGCCCACACAATATTTTTTCCTTAAAAATATACAAAAAAACTCCCTAAATTAGCTTACCTCTATAAGTGTGAACATGTTCACTCAAAAAATTATTATTGTATAATTTAGTTTATATATGGTTAATTTATTGCATGTTTTATTTATAAATATATCTAGATATTACATTTTTATACCTCACATTCAATACGTCACATAGATGCTTCAATGACAATTACATTTCTATGATGACATACTCTCCACATGATGACAAAATTAATGCATGAATATATTTTTATCATGTGATACAACCAAATATTATTTTGAGATGAGTGACTCACATGCTACATCCATCTTCTCAAAGAGAGGGCATCATAGTGGACTTGTCTTAGATATCCAAGCCTCCATGAATAGAAAAAATCATATTTGGAAAAAATTATAGGTTTCAAGGATACAAAATATAGGTTTCCAAATACTCAAAGTAATACAAAATCATATTATATAGGAGATTACATATTTTCAAAGATTCAAATCATTTCAAAGGTTAAACATGTGATATATGTTGGCACACTAATATAGATATTGGGGGCATATGACATGCATACAATCTTAATTTTTGAATACTTGAGTTATATAATCATACACACTTGAATACATATGCAAGGCATATACAATACAAATACAAAACCAAAGTTACATGTTGAAAATACAATTGATCATATATATATGCATAGTATTATATATCACTTGGTACATATTTATGGGTCATGATACTCATTTATGATCATGATTATTCAAAGTTAAATTTAAAATTATCTAAGTGTAAAAAGTGCATGAAACTTGTTCATGCATATTTTCAGAGTTCAAAGTTACAATTCCTAAGGGAAAAAAATTCATATCAAATCTATGAGCAATGTGGCCATGATGGGAGCATGAATATTCTCCATTCTCTTTCGATTATATAAATATAATGTGTGTGTGTGTGTGTGTGTGTGTGTGTGTGTGTGTGTGTGTGTGTGTGTGTGTGTGTGTGTGTGTGTGTGTGTGTGTGTGTGTGTGTGTGTGTGTGTGTGTGTGATTAAATATGTATGAGTAATGTATGTTTAGGATTAATGATGCTAAATGGCCTTGGAATTACTTCTATCAAACCCATTGTGGGTTCCATATTTTATTAAAAGTGATGCACATTCTATTCTATTGACACCTAAAAACCTTGGCATCACTTCTAATGAACCTATTGTGATTCCAACTCAATATCTTGACTAGATATTCAATAGTATGACTTGATCACTTTCAATTTTCCATTGGTTAAAAATACCCAAGTGCTTCAGCAATGGGGCACAATTATCCATCATGAGTTATAAGGTAATATGGATTCACCTACATATGAGTGTACTCCTTCCTTGCTCTCTTTTCAATTTTTTAATTTTCAAATTTCAACCTTTTCAAATTTCAAATTTGAACAAATGAATACTTCATAATTTTTATAGGTTTTATTAAATTTGAGTTATTAACATAATCAAATTATCCACTCAAAAGATAGTGTGTTGTACATAGTTTCTCCTTTAATCTATAAATCTCATTATTAGAGTTAGGGGGATTTAGACATAAATTTGGTAATAAATACTTGACAATATTAATTCTTAACACATCCTAAACCACAAGACTTGTGCACAAATATTTTAAAGTCCTCTAATCTATTTATCTATATGTGGGTTCAAACATTTTTTGATGCTATTACTACACAAAATAATTATACTAAGTACTCAATCTACTTAAAATTAGCCTCATATTTTCTCCAATTAAATACACATGTCCTTGATCTTTTAAGATAAGTCCACTCTAAGAAGATAACAACATTATCACACTCCTTTCCACTTAGGCCATTTGCATCCCATGAAAAATAATAATTAATTTACAATTTTGAAATTAACATTTTGGGTCTTTGAACATGTTTTAGAAGGTCAAATAAATGAAATTATCAAAAGGTTTTCCTATAAATACACATCAAAGGTCATTAATTTTCCTACATGGAATTCACTTCTCTCAATCATTCACACTATGGCATATTTATAAAATATTCCCTATTCTCTTAAAATTCAATATCACTCTAACACATCCTAAACCACAAGACTTGTGCACAAATATTTTAAAGTCCTCTAATCTATTTATCTATATGTGGGTTTTTGATGCTATTACTACACAAAATAATTATAATAAGTACTCAATCTACTTAAAATTAGCCTCATATTTTCTCCAATTAAATACACGTCCTTGATCTTTTAAGATAAGTCCACTCTAAGAAGATAACAACACTATCACACTCCTTTCCACTTAGGCCATTTGCATCCCATGAAAAATAATAATTAATTTACAATTTTGAAATTAACATTTTAGGTCTTTGAACATGTTTTATAAGGTCAAATAAATGAAATTATCAAAAGGTTTTCCTATAAATACACATCAAAGGTCATTAATTTTCCTACATGTAATTCACTTCTCTCAATCATTCACACTATGGCATTTTTATAAAATATTCCCTATTCTCTTAAACTTCAATATCACTCACAAGGAGTAGTCATAAGCCAGGTTAAAATCATTCCAAATCAATTCAAGAGATAACATTGTCAAGTATCAAAGCCATTTTCTAGTTGCATACATATATTTAAGGATCATAATTACACAATCATTATAGGTTGGATAACTATGTGGGATTGATTTATATCCTTGGATTATTGTAAATATTAGCAATAGTCAATCATCAAGAGGGTGATTAATTTTATCTTATCCCATTTCACTCCCCTCTTTTTTTTTAAAGTTTTCAAGCTATCAAAGTTCCCTTAGTGATTAAAATATAAAATGAGATAAATAACAATTTACACATGACACAATCTAATTTGTAATATTTTATATTACTCAGAACATTCAAGTTTAGAAGGTTCAATGATTATTTTTTCATCATATTCAACTAGGACAAGTCCATAGTAAATGGACTTAAGTGACTTATGTTACAATCCTCCTACAGTGGTCTTATCCAAAGTGATTTTTGAACCCGATGTTGACTTGTCATTTATATAACTTTGTTTTCTCTATCCTTTCTAATATTCTTTAGTTTTACACCTATATAATTATAAAATAGTTATGTGTTTGATCAAAAATAGGGTAAAACAACTACTAACATTTGATTATTTCTAACACCATCCAGAGAGTAAAAATTAATGATATAGAAAATGGTGATTGTTTTCTTAGGATTATAGAGCATTATGGCATAGATGAATGATATCATATATATGAATAATGAAAAATTTAGTCGGCCATATGTGTGTGTGTGTTTGTGTGTGTGTGTGTGTGTGTGTGTGTGTGTGTGTGTGTGTGTGTGTGTGTGTGTGTGTGTGTGTGTGTGTGTGTGTGTGTGTGTGTGTGGGGATAGTAGATAATGTGAGCAAGAGTCAAATTTGTATGAAAAATTCATTTATGTCAAAGGTAATTCAAAAGTGATATTGTAAAGTGCCTAATATCAAATTTAGGTGTCTATAACTATGTCATCATGTCATTCAATGTTGAAAACTCTGACACAACTTATCAAGGAACCATGACCAATATTTTTCACAATATCATTTATAAAATTATATAATCTTATGTATATTATATCTTACGAAAATATGGAAAAAGATTTTATCATCATGAGGTCTTGTGCATCATCCTCACTTGCCTAGTAAATTATGGTATCACCCTTTGTATACACCTGATATGTTCACTTTTATGACTATTTTTCTTATATGAGCTAGTCAACACATAAATCTCACTAAGTGAACACCTCAAAGGGTACATTGGGAATGGGGTGGGATAGGATCATGGTAAATTATGAGAGATTTGTACATACTATTATGTCATACAATCATTACTACTAGTCTAACCTCATCTAAGTCTATTTTATTCTAATCTCTCCATCTAATTTATTCCCATATTTTATAGATTTCTTATATTATACTATATGAACTTGGTTGATATATTCTATTTCATAATTTTTCTTCTTTGCATTGTATTATCCAACCTAATATAATTTTGAGTTTCTTCTTTCATTTGTATTATATCAACCTATCTAATACTTTATTGTGTCAGCTAACATCTTCCAACTATATCAACCTTTTTGTTACTATCAACTTAGAGTTAAAGATTAGTTTTTGGAATTAAAACCATATATATGTGGGTTATATTTCATTCATAGTGTACATATCACATTCATACACTTTTCTTACACACATTTATACCACTAAGTATTATTTAGTAGAGTTATAGGGTTTAGAACCTTATCTTGGAGGTCTTTTCTTGTAGTGTCATTAAATCTCTATAGGATATGTATTTGGATTTTATAACTAATGATATTTAGGTCTTCATATTATGATTCAATTTAATCAACCTATAACATCTCTTTTAAGTGCCACTTGAGCTAAAGGAAGAGAATAAAACATTGATAGGTCTACCCAAAGGTAAGTATTTATATCCATATACTCTTTCATTTATTTGCATAGTATAATAAAAATTGCTTGGTTTATTATTTTGTGAATGTATGTGTGCATCCCCTATTATGGTATTCCTTATATGAAATAAATTTGTATAGATATAAGGTTGCTTAAGATTTCCATTTATCACCTTATGTCATATATACCCCTATTTGGTTGAACATTTCACCTTAATTTATTTACTTATAATCACTTACCATAAATTACTTTACTTATACATCTTACTAATAATTTAATTTTACTTGAATCCCTACAGTAAATTACCCATCATTAAGCCATAATGAGATCGATATCCCTTATTATAGGCTTAGGGTTTGGAACCTTTTCCTCTTGACATTTGAGCATAAATTACCCTCTATTAGGTCTACATTTAGTTTAGGTCCTTACTTGATCATCCAAGTATGCATATGATCTATTTATTTCCCTTATTTGAGTCATATTATATTGGGAGAAAGAGGATAGTTTTAGGTCATCCTATCCCATGCATACATTATGGTGAACCCACCGTGAATATTATCCCCTTTAGTTGAATCATTTTCATGTTTTTCCTTTTTTTATTATTAACAAAATATTCAAAACCATCATAAATTTTCTGATATGACTGTATCATCCATCCCAATATAGGGTTAAGTGTAGGTAACTATTGGATAATAATGGGGTCTTAAGTGGATAGTTTTTCTTAACAATGAAAAATATCAACCTGTATAGATGATGTGAGATGGATACACTCAAATTTTAAAGATGATATAAGAACATGAATTATATAATTTTGGGTCTAGATTCTAAAACACTAATTTATTTTAAAAATGGTTAAGTATAAGTAGGTAAAACATCTAAAATTTTAAGAGGAACTCATATTTTTAATTTAAAAAAGTGTAGATAGCTGATCATGCACCCCCTTATTTTATAAGCATAATTTAATTTAGTTGAAACCTTTTGGTAGGAAATTTAAATAAGATCATCTAGTTTTCAACCTATATTTTTAAAAATAATAATTAATTAATATTTATTTTTTATTAATTCTACAAGTAAATAGACCCTAAAATTTGATAAAAACTAGATAGTTGGTCATGCCCCTTACTCCCCCCTCCCCACTCCTAACTACCTAAAATAAAAATGATTTTTAATGTGTATATAATTAGGCCTAGTTTGCAATAATATATAAATTTTTAATTTTAATGAATGCAAAAAAACATAAACAAATATAGGAATGTATAGTTGCAGTATATAGTGGTCTAAAAAATACATACTTAGAAATCAAAATAGATGGAAACCTTAAAATAGTCAAAAAATTAAAAAAATCATATATTCAAAAATAAGAGAGTGTGTTTGATGTCCTAGAAATAGTTTTTGGATATGTCTCAATTAAATTCATAGTTTCTATGATGGTGTAAGTTGGATTTTATTATTTTTAGTCAAAAACATGGATTTGATTGTGTGTTTGTAGGTCCAAGCTTTAGGCTTGGGAATCTAAGATATTTATAAGCCTCAAGGCATATTTTTGAAATTAAATATAACAAAAGTGTGTATCTTCTATAAATCATATTCATTAGATATTGTATGTGTTACATAACTTATGCATTTATATATTTAGAAACACGTGTTTATATTTAGATATGTATTTATTTTTACATTTGTGTATGTGTTTGGGTGGGTGTTTATCTTTGGCATGTATAAATATATATGTGACCATGCATTTATCTTTGGATAAATTACCTATATATGTTTATCTTTGGTTATATATGTGTTTCTATATCTATGGATATATATTTGCTTATATATGTTTTGACTATATAGGATGTAATTTAGGTCTTAATCAAAACCAATGTCATAAATAATTAACCAAATAGTCAAGTGGTTCAATCACAAAGGAAATTGGGGCCAATTTTTTCCACTTCAACATAAATATGTGTAAAAAATGTTAATTGGGGGTCAACCAACCCCAATTTCATTAGAGAATGAACTATATAATTATTTGGTTCAATGATAGATGAAATTCTGACTATGTAAGATGTGATTTGAGCCTAAATCAACTCCAATGTCATCACATAATGAATTAAATAGTTGATTGGTTTAATCATGGAGTCAATTAGGGTCAATTTGAGCCCCTTGAACCTAACTATGACTATACAATGTGATTTGAGGCTAAATTGCCTCTAATTTCATCATATATTGAGCCAATTAGTCAATTGGTGCAATCAATGATGTGGTTTTGGAAAAAATGAGGCACATGAACTTAATTTAAATTTTATGTGATGTAATTTGGAGCTCAATTGACCCCAATGTCATCACATAATGAACCAAATAGTTAATTCATGCAATCATAGAGGTAATTGGGGCTAATATGAACCCTTTGAGCCTAAATAAAATTATAGGATGTGATTTGGGGATAATTGAGCCATGTGAACCTAATATAAATTATATATGATGTGATTTGGGCATCAATCAAATTTAATTACATCACATAATAAACCAAATAATTGACTACATCAATCACATAGGTGATTTGGACTAATTTGAGTCAATTTAAAACCTTATTGTGACTATAAAATTTGATTTTGGGATCAATTATCCCTAATTTTATCATAGATAAATCTAATTAGACAATTTGTGCAATCAATGATGTAATTTGTCCCAAATTAAACCCTTTTCAAACTTAAATCTGACTATATAGGATGTGATATAGGCTCAATCCAAAATAATTTTATCACTACATGAACCAAATAATTGATTGGTTAAATCACAAATGCAATTGGTGCCATTTGACCCCTTGAACTAAACTATGAGAGTATGCTATGATTTGAGCCTCAATTAGCTCTAATTATATCACGAATTGATCTAATTAGTTAGTAGGTGAAATTAGATATATAGTTTGGGACAAATTAATCTCTATGAACCTAATTTTAATTGTATAGGATGTGATTTAGGAATTAATCAATTCTAATTACATCACATAGTGAACCAAAATAGTCAAATAAATCAATCACTAAGGTAATTGAGTTTGATTTAAGTCCCTTCAAAACCTAACTAAAACTATAAGATTTTATTTTTGGATTAATTAGACCTAATTTTATCACACATAGATTCAATTAGCCAATTGGTGAAATCAGTGATGCAATTTGGTCCAAATTGAGTGCCTTTCAAACCTAAATATAATTTTATAGGATATGATATTAGGCTCAATAGGCACCAATTTATCACTACATAAATGAAATAATTGATTAGTTTAATAAAAAAATGAAATTAGGTCTAATTTGAGCCCATTGAATTGAACTACAAGATTAGGACATGATTTGGGGCTCAATTAGCTCTAATTTCATCATAAATTGATCTAATTAGTCAATTAGTGCAATTAGAGATATGATTTGGGCCAAATTGAGCTCTATGAACATAATTTCAATTGTATAAGATGTAATTTGGGCATCAATAAACCCTAATTACATCACAAATGAATCAAATAGTTAACTACCTCAATCACATAGGTAACTAGGGATAATTTGAGTCCCTTTTAAACATAATTACAACTATAATATTTTATTGGGGTATCAATTAGCCCTAAGTTTATCCAATATAAAACCAATTAGTCAATTAAATAAGTTCATGATGTGATTTATCCCAAATTAAACCCATTTCAAACCTAAATCAAGTTATATAATATGTGATATGGGGCTCAATCGATACAAATTTTATCACTGCATAAACCAAATAATTAATTAGTTCAATCACAAATACAATTGGGTCCAATTTGGTCCCCTTGAACTGAATTATGAGAGTAAGACATGGTTTGGTACTTAATTAGCCTTAATTCTATCATAAATTGATCTAATTAGTTAATAATTAAAATTAATATTGGAACTCTTTATGATATCATATATTACAAAAAAGATAAAGCATGGAGGTTACATAGCAAGTCAGTTGGTATTCATAGCTCATACTCCATAACAGAGGAAAATACATATCTCAAAACACAAGTGGGAACAAAAGTGAAATTAAAGACATGACTTGGGCCAAATTGAGCTCTATTAACCTAATTAACACTATATAAGATGTAATTGGGGAATCAATAGACCCCAATTACATCACATAATGAGCCAAATAGTTGACTACCTCAATCATTGAGGTGATTAGGGATAATTTGAGTCTTTTTTAACCATAAATATGACTATAAGATCTTATTTGGGATTAATTTTCCCTAATTATATAACAAATGGATTCAATTAGGTAATTGGTGCAATCAGTGATGCAATTTTTCCTAAATCAAGATCCTTTCAAACCTAATTTTGATTGTATAAGATGTGATATGGAGATCATTTGGCATCATTTATAATTGCATGAACTAAGTAATTTATTATTTCAATCAAAAATGCAATTGGGGCTAATTTGATCCCATTGAACCAAATTGTGAGAGTATGACATGATTTATGGATTAATTAGCTTTGATTATATCATGAATTTATCCAATTAGATAATAAGTAAACTTGGAAATGTGACTTGAGCCAAATTAAGCCACATGAAGCTAATTTAAACTATATAGGATGTGATTTAGCCATCAATAAACCTTAATTACATCACATAATAAACCAAATAGTTGATTACCTCAATCACAGAGGTAATTGGGGATAATTTATGTCCCTTTGAAACCTAAATACAACTATAATAGTTGATTTAGGGGCTCAATTCTCATTAATTATATCATATATAGAGCCAAATAGCTAATTGGTGAAATCAATGATGTGATTTGGCCCAAATTGAGCCCCTTTCAAACTTAGTTTTGATAATATAGGATGTGATATATGTCTTAGTCAACAACAATTTTATCATTGCATGAACCAAAGAATCCATGGGTTTAATCACAAATATAGTTGGGTTCAATTTGAGCCCTTTTAACCTAACTATGAGAGTAATACATGATTTGGTTCTCAATTAGCTTTGATTCCTTCATGAATTGACCTAATTAGTTAACATGTGAAATTAAAGACATGATTTAGGCCAAATTGAACCATTGAACCTAATTCCAACTATATAAGATGTGATTTGGGCATCAATAAACCCCAATTTCATCACAAAATGAACCAAATAGTTAAATACCTCAATGTCAAAGGTAATTAAGGCTAGTTTGAGTCTATCTAAAACCTAACTATGATTATTAAATTTGATTAGGGGCTCAATTATCCTTAATTTTATCACAAATAGAGATAATTAGGTAATTGGTGCAATCAATGATGTGATTTGGCCCAAATTGATCCCTTTTAAAACCTAATTCTAATTATATAGGAAATGGTATGGGGCTCAATCGATACCAATTTTCTCACTACATAAACCAAATAATCGATTGGTTCAATCATAAATGCAATTAGGGCTAATTTAATCCCCTTTAACCTAACGATACTATATAAAACATGAATTAAAAACACATGCATGTTATATTACATATGTGTTCCTTCCATAACCAACAGACACTTTCCCCAATGTTTATATTTTACATATTTCATGATTTTTATCCCCACTGCTATTCTTTGTATCATTAAATACCCCGTATAGTGGCAAATAAAAGGTATTGATTTCAAATTTTATTATGTTTTTATAGTCATGGGTGATGAATTTATTTTAAAAGTGAGGAAATTTTTTAAGTTTAAAATGCCAATGCAATTACAAGTGTTGAGAGATGAACAAAGGGAAGGAATGCAAAATTTTCATTCAAGACAAGATACATATACTATCCCCAATGAACCAAATATCATAGATAATGATGAAATGAATAATGAATATTAATGTTTACCTAAAAGTCTAAATTATGTTACAATTCCACATTCAAAGTATGAATTTTATAATTTTGTTGATGATGAATCTATACATGATGATTTACCTTTTAATAATGTAGAAAATTACATGGAAACACATAATGATTAGACTAATAATGAATAAAATTCCATTGAAACACTCAATAGTGAAAGTAAAAATGAATTAAACTATACAGAAATAGAAAATGAATAATCTAGTAGTAAAGATAACAATATGAAAACACCAAATCAACAAAATATAACATTAGTAACACCTCCTAGGAATTTATGTAGAAAAACCATGTAGTTAGTTGAAGCTGATGAATTTTTTTTGAAACCAATGCCTAAGAAAATATATTACCACCAGTCAAGAAGAATAGCTTAAATAGTTTGGGATAATTATTTTGAAGAATTAAAGGATAGTCAAAGATGTCAATTATTTTTTTATTGATGAAATTGGTTAATATGAGACCTATAATGTATGTATAACATCTAAATTTGATTTTGAAAATAAGGCAATTGTTGAAAATATAAATGACACATGCCATACTATAGGTGTGCACTCCAAATATGGTAACACTTCCTTACACATAATTACAAATTTTATATAAAGTGGTCAAATATGGAAAAAATCTTGATCTCAAAAATAAGTAGAGAAAAAAACATATACATAAAATAATAATGAAATCAATGGGGATACATAAAGGACTTGATGATGCAAATACTAATGATATCTAGTCATTATTTGTAAGATTTACAAAAAAAATACAAAGCTATGGTCGATGCTCTCAAATATTTACTTACATAATTTTGGACATACATCACAAGGGTTTCACCCAATATAAAATATCTAGTGAAAAGAAGAGTTTGTTCTTATGACCATGAACTGCATCCAAAATATTCCTTGGATATGACCCAAACACAATTTTACTCTAAGTTTTCATAGAAATATCCCTAAATTTATAGTATTCAAAGATATTTTTCAATGGCCAAATATTTCTATGTCAAAATAAATATAACACACACACACACACACACACACACACACACACACACACACACACACACACACACACACACACACACACACCACTTATTGTTTTAGGCAACATGTTTAAGTTTTAATGCATTATGTCATTTTTCATCATATACATTGTAATTTTAATAGTAACAACATTTTTCAAGACTGTGGCATGTAAATTTCACCAAAACATCAAGGGAATTCATTCCAACCATTTTTTAGTAAATACCAAATGGATAATTTTTTATAACAAAGCATGTTTGGATAGAACTTGCAACATTTGTGGTAGATTGGTAAAATTGAAAAAGTGTATCCATGAGGAGAGTATAATTAGAATTGAACAAGAATAAGTTGGATTTATAAAATACAAATATGTGACATATTAATTAAAATATGGTAAGGAATCTAAAAGGCATGGGCTTGTTACAAAATAAATGCATGTTTCATAATTTATAGTAAAATTCATGGAGGAAATTGTTGTTGGGAAATAACGGAAGCATACAATTGATTACCAAGCAACTCAATATGCGGAATTAACCAGAATCAACAAGTAACAAGAATTCATAAATAACACAGACTATGAGAGACAATACACAACTTGTATTAAAACTCTTTCAGAAGGAAATACAATAAAGAAGGCTGCTACAGTCCTTCTTCCTTACACACCTCTAGGGCTCCCACACCTCTAGGGCATAAATAGTAAATCTTCCCTCAAAGATCTCTCTCTTAGGTCCCAACACACAACTCAAACATAGAGTTTGTGTTCACCTCCAACTAGCCAGTATCCACTAATGCCAGTTCTCCAGTGCTCCATGCACACCACAAGTGCTCCACGCACTCCACAAGTACTCAACGTACTCCAAGTAGATCTCCCTTGAACTGCAACAACCTATAACCCAATCTGATCTTATTTATGGAAGGAACTACCTTGCCTTCCTTTTTGCTCTGAGTACACACCTGTACTCTAAGTAGATCCCACCTGATTCTGCTCCTTGTTGTGTTGCTGTCCTTTTTGATCTTTCACACCTACAAATCAATATAGTTCTGCACACCTGTGAACCTTGACCTTGCACACACATACACCTATAGATCAATGATCTTACTTACCATGTAGATCTCCTAAAGTAGCCATGCACACCTGATGACTAAGATCATACACCCCTGAAGAATCCTACTGACTCTCCAAAACCAATACCCACCTTGGTACTGATGTGGAACTAGGAGGAACACCCTTGCTCACCTCACACACAAAAGAAGCAAACTTTGCTCAACTCAAACTAGAACAACTTACAATACAATCCATGAGTCTATTAAATAGATCTCATCTAAACAATAATTAGACATCCAATTACAATAATTAGATCCGCAGCTTCCAGTCTAAAATTGGCTCTTGACATGCAAACACTTGGTTCGTTAGCTAACTGCCTGTAACATTCATAGCTCAAACCACACAAGTGACTGACGTCAGTCCCTGTCTGCCTGGGGTTGCCGACGCCAGCCGACTTCTGACCGACGTTGGTGCCTTCTTGTCTGATCCTACCGACGTCGGTTGGCCTGACCAATGCCGACATTTGTGACACTCTGCAACCCTTCTATAACCTCCTCCTCTATTTGCATTAGTGAATCTTTTAGCTCCACAACCTAACAATCTCCCACTTGGAGATAAACAGTTGCACTGTACCTATACCTGTACGCTATCTAATATGTTTCCTAGCTTGTATCCCTCTTCAAGATCAATCCTGAAGACAACCCACCACACAACCTATGGTGCACCTCCTGTCATCCAAGTAACCTACCACATCTGAACCTACAAACCCATGTAGTGAAGTCTTGACCCTGCATGTATACCTACTGCTGGTCCCTCTCAAATACCTGAGAACCCACTTCCCTGAATTGGCTCCTAACTCTCTGACAACACCCACTGCTTGGGCAAACTCAGGTCTATACCAGACCTCATGTGATTTTGGACACTGAACTTTCCAGCCCTTAGTGTAATCTGGTTATGCATCTTAAACCTTGCTAACACCTGATTCACATCAACTCCCACTGGAGACAAAATCAACCTGTGATCCCCATGTCTCCCATGCTAAAGAATTTCACTGCTCCAAATTTTTTATAGCAAACCACTAAACTAATCTTACCCTTAGCTCAGCAAAACCCTGTATGTACAAACCTGCTAGCAAACATACCATCCACATATAGTAACAGAATGATGTCATGACTCATCATCCACCTAGTAAGATAAACCATAGTCATTACCCTGACATTGACTAAAGCCATGCTTCGTCCTCCACCTGTCAAACCCTGTACCACTATCCTGCAGTTACCTCAAGACCATATGACCTGGTCTTCTGTCTCACGTGTCCGTTCTCTCTATTCTTCAACTAAGGTATCCATTCATCTCTGTACTTTCATACCTTCTGGTAACCCTACCAAGTCTCTTGCTTGGTTTTGTATCATATTCCTACCACGCTCCCACTGTTTCCTAGATCCTTCCTACTCTACAGTCAGTAACTAATATAAAGAAGAGGAACAATGAATTTGAGGCTTACTTACCACCTTCAGTCCTCCATATGGGCATTTGAGACTCCTTAACAGCTTGCTATCTGCCCAAAATTCATTACAGTGACCAACCTCGGTCACTACACAGTCTGCATCTAACCGATATCGATTCCCATGTGCCTGTCCCTGACTACCAACTCTACCAATGTCAGTGTCTCCTATTGCTAACATTGGTCCTCCTGACTGATGTCAGTCTTACCTACTGCCGATGTTGGTCCTCTTGATCGACATCGTTCTTACCTTGCCCGACATAACTGGCTTCGGTCTGCACATGATTGACATCGGCACCTATTTATTTGATGCCAGTTCCTCCTGACCAACACTGGTACCTGTGTTTACCTGTGAGTGATGACTTTTTACCCACGAGCTCCTTTGAATCAAAACCCATGTCCAAACTGCCCTGCTCAGAAGTATCCAGCCTCATCCACTAAACTATATTCATCATCTCCTCCAAGAACACCAAGGCTTTCCAGTTCTTAAGTCTATCAAACACATCTGTCTTTCACTTAAGAACATGCATCTCCTTCCTGCTCATGTGACCAAGCCTACAAAGCCACGTCTTTGCAACAAAAGAAGAATTAGTAATATAAACAAGTAGATAAAGAGTACATGTTTTCTTACCACACGCTAATTCAAGTGTATCCATTGTGAGAATTCTTGTGCATCTCTCATCACCCAAATTTTCTAAAGAAATTAGCCACATCTCCAAACTTGGGACCTGCATGACCTTCTTCAACACCCATGTGTTGGCCGCCTACAATTTCAACTTCACTTCCCCTTTGCCAATAATCTGACAAGGCTCACTAGCTCCTCTACTTGGGGCTGCATGGAAAGAGGCAATAGAATCTATAAAACAAGATTCTACTTTATCCAAGAAACCTCCCAGAGCATCCTGTGCCACATCACCTACAACATCTGCTTCTTTAGTTCCTTCATGCTGATCTTTCACAAACCAGCAATTTTCTTTTCCCTGATCTTTCTTTCCATAGGACCGTAAGTGACCATCTGTGCTTTCCAACTCCTCCATTCTTAGCTTACTTTCTTCTGTCATTGCTCTACTCCCACTCAATCAGAAACCCCTAAGAGTGACTTGTAACCAAACACAAAACCTGCTCCCTACAACCTTAGCTCTGATACCACTTGTTGGGAAATAACAGAAGCATACAATTGATTACCAAGCAACTTAATATGCAGAATTAACTAGAATCAACAAGTAACTAGAATTTAGAAATAACACAGAATATGAGAGACAATACACAACTTATATTAAAACTCTTTCAGAAGGAAATACAATAAAGAAGGCTGCCATAGTTCTTCTTCCTTACACACCTCTAGGGCTCCCACACCTCTAGGGCATAAACAGTAAATCTCCCCTCAAAGCTCTCTCTCTTAGGTCCCAACACACAACTCAAACATAGAGTTGGTTTTCACCTCCAACCAGCCAGTATCCACTACTTCCAATTCTCCAGTGTTCCACACACTCCACAAGTATTCAACTTACTCCAAGTAGATCTCCCTTGAATTGTAACAACCTACAACCCAATCTGATCTTACTTATAGAAAGAACTACCTTGCCTTCCTCTTTACTCTGAGTACACACCTGTACTCCAAGTAAATCCCACCTGATTCTGCTCCCTATTGTGTTGCTGTCCTATCTGATCTTGCACACTTGCAAATCAATCTAGTTCTGCACACTTGTGAACCTTGACCTTACACACACATACACCTACAGATCAATGATCTTACTTACCATGTAGATCTCCTAAAGTAGCCATGCACACCTAATGACTAAGATCATACACCCTTGAAGAATCTTGATGACTCTCCAAAACCAGCACCCACCTTGGTACTGCTGTGGAACTAGGAGGAACACCCTTTCTCACCTCACACACAGAAGAAGCAAATGTTGCTCAACTCAAACTAGAACAACTTACAATACAATCCATGATTCTATTAAATATATCTCATCCAAACAATAATTATACATCTAATTATAATAATTAGATCCACAACTTCCAGTCTAAAATTGGCTCTTGACATGCAAACACTTGGTTCGTTAGCTAACCGCCCGTAACATTCACAGCTCAAACCACACAAGTGACTGACGTCGGTCCCTATCTGCCTGGGGTTGCCGATGCTGGCTAACTTCTGACCAATGTCGGTTGCCTTCTTGTCTGATCCTGCCGACATCGGTTGGCCTGACCGATGTCGGTGTCTGTGACACTCTGCAACCCTTCTGCAACCTCCTCCTCTATTTGCACCAGTGAAGCTTTTAGCTCCACAACCTAACAATTGTTATGAGTATACAAGCTACACACATAGAGCTAGATGGTTAGATGAATAATTCAAGTTAATTAAGGACACATTCCCACTTAGTTATATTTTGTTATTAGTTGACTTTTTTATAATTACACATTCAAACCACAAATGCAAGTTCAGTCATAGTAATACAACTCAATACCTGTTTACATATTCATTTATATAGCATTTGTGTATGCACTTGATAGTACAAATCATAATTAGAAAATATTAATGGAGTACTAGTTATACGTTAGTGATGACCGATCACATTATATAGAGTATGTGCAAGGATGTTTTAAGATGTTCTATGGAAATTGTTATGAGAGGAACATTACTTTAAATCAATATTATATTTGGTCAAAAAATTACACATTGCAATTAAAGAATTCATAGATTTTTTTATAGTTTAGTAGGATGCATGTCAGCACTAGCTTAGAACAAATTTGATGTCTTACTAAGGCTATCCATGGAAAAAAGGATCATGATGGTACCAGAGCATGTGTGAAAACATTTGTTTCAAAAGAGGAGTTGAATTTTGAATATGACACGGATTTGACTCATGTAAAAATCATTGTTGAATGGTGTAATGATAAAATTGCCCATGGTGCTCAAGAAAAATCTAGTGTTCATATATATTTATATTTGATTCAGGAATAAAAACTATCAATGTATGAGGATAGTATTATCGTAAACTTATCAAGAGAGATCAACTCATTTTGTAGCTCAAATGTAGGCTCTTGGACTATTCATACAAAGCACTTGGAATGTTTTTGTTCTATATGCATGGACTTTGTTTGGAATGAGTATGAATCACAAGAGTAGGTGGATGAATGGATTTATAAACCTATAATTCTAATCGACACATATCAAATTCCAAAAGCATTATAACTTATAGATATGACATTATCACATGAATTTTACCATGTATTTGATGTAGTACAACTAGGTTTAATATTAATCTTTATGTACTAAATCGATATTATCTATCAACATCATTATTAAAATTTTGTTATAATTTTATACATAGGGCATGTTTTTTCAATAATTATAGATGAGGAAAATAAAGAGGGGATAGATTACTATGTATTTTATTGTGTAGAGGAAAAAAATAAATTGAATTGCTTAGTCACAAATGATAAAAACATTGACTGTTCCATTGGGTCTATGGTAGTTATTATAACTTGGTACCAAAAATTTCCATGTATCATTTTTTGAACTATGAAATATATAGGATTATACTATACTATTTAAATTTGTTTCTTGTAACACATGTTCAATTACTCAAATGTCATGGGAGTCCATTAAGCAATAATCCATGGAAGGTTTTTGAGTCTAACCACAAATAAATTATTGCTACTATCAATATTAGAGAAGATCTTAGTGGTTCATTGGATTAAAATTCTAATGTGTGTTGAGTTATTGATTATAAATGTATATAATTTTATAAAATTTTATTGATTTTGTAGGTGGTACATATAAATTTCAATTACTTACTAACATATTTTTTGTACATTAGTGGTGAAAAATAATCTTCCACCTTCACATGGTTGGCATTTTTATTAAATAATTTCATATTCTTGAAGTTAAGAGAAACATAATAAAAGCTCAAGAGAAGGTTGATACCATTATTAAAAAATTCCATATTCTCTTGGGGATATAATGGGTACTTCATATCCTAACCATGTGTATTTGGAGGTCATGTTCATGGGAGCACATGTGGTTTTCATATCTAAATGTGTTGGAAGTGATGGATTTACAAGGGGAGGTCCCAGAAGCAAAAATGTGAGTTTGATTTCCCTATCTTGACTACATAAAATATGCATTTCATCACTTATTAATATGTTTTCTACCACATATTAATCTTTTATGTTTGATCATCTTTATCTATTTTGAAATTATAGGACTTTGACATGT